>JAUPMG010089056.1:0-12621 GCA_031762675.1 Pachysandra terminalis
GCAGAGCGAAAGAATCGGCACCTGGCTGAGACGTGTCGAAGTATGATGCACGCGAAGAATGTACACCGGGCTGAATGCATGATGACTGCGGCGTACGTGATCAATCGCTTACTGCAACCTCGACTGTTCCTTCTTATTATATGATTTATTCATGGAAAGGCAAACCATCAGTGAGTCACCTCAGGGTCTTCGAGTGCGTCTCTTACGTCTTTCTGACAGAGGAGCTATGGAAAAAAAAGTGTTTAATCCGGCGTGGGCACGATGCACAAAAGAAGGGGGGGTGAATGGGGCCGCTGGGAAAGTATACGTCTTTCGGGATGTAGTCTTTGATGAAGCGTCGTCTTGGTGATCAAAAGACGACAGACACTGTACTGAAAGATTCTCAGGAGCTTAGATTAGAGGCGAGGTTCATCTTTCTCTCCAGTAAGAGGAGTCAAAGGAGGCAGGAAGTAGATCTAGTCAATCTAAGACTGTTTCAAGAGTGGTGGAGCCCGAGGTTGTGGGAATAGAATTGTCACAGGGCGATAGTTCTCAACCTGAGGGTCTACAAGGTTCAACAGTACGAAGAAGGATGCTCGTAGATCAGGTCAACATTCACAACACGGACGTACAGGAGAAGACGAAGGTCCTTCACAGTTGAAAGATGCTGAAGACACAATACGGGACCGAAGCTACGGAAGTCGACTCGTATGTGGAAGCCGAACCCGAAGTAGGCAAATTAAGCCTATGCAGAAGTAATGCAGGGAGAAGCAGTTCTTTCCAATACCTCCGAAGCGCTAAGAGTGGAGGAGCCAACTTCATTTGAAGAGGCATAAGGCTGGTCTACGATCAGCTGTACTAATGAATATCTTTTTACACCAACTAGATATTCAAATCCAAACTTTTATAGAAAGAGGATTTGCTTTTCGCTGTAAAAAGGGGGGAGGACTCCGAAAGGATTAGTAAACGCTTCCAAGACTTCTTTCAAGCATCATTGCCCTTTCGAAATAGGGGCTTAAACTCGAGTCAACAAGCCTAGAACTCATTCGAGGAATTAGCAAGCCCTGCCCTTCGTTTTAGGAGTCCTTGTCTCAATTAGCCCAGTAGGATAATTTCCGTTGATCGATCAATCGATTCAAAAAAGAATTCAATGAATCCCTAGATAAAGTTACAAACAATTGTTGCAAGGTCTTCTTTTGAAGATAAATTTCACGAATGAAAGTCTATTTAGCTTTATACAGTTGCTGTTATAACGCGGATGACGTACTTTCTTATTTCAAAAATTTGTATCAAAATAGATTAAGAGCATTTCAACAAAAGTCTTCTTGGTTTCAAATGTAAAAAAAGAAAAGGCAAGATTTTATTGAACAAGAAAAAAGAGAGAAGAAGAAATATCGTAAATTAAATAAAGAGAGGGTCCGAAGGATAATTTCATGAATCTTGAATCTTATTGAGTTCGTTCCGCACCAGGACTCAAACCATACCTCGAGGAGAGAGTCGTGAAAAAAAAGCTTCTCCGGGGTGCATCCCATGTCTTTCTTGGTTGGACCAACCCAACCGGCGATTTCCGACAAGTCTTTCTGCATTTTTAGAGCGGATGAAATGAAAAGTGTTTCTTATGATTACGCCCAACAGCCCACTTGAGCAATTTGCCATTCTCCCATTGATTCCTATGAATATAGGAAACTTGTATTTCTCATTCACAAATCCATCTTTGTCTATGCTGCTAACTCTCAGTTTGGTCCTACTTCTGGTTCATTTTGTTACGAAAAACGGAGGGGGAAACTCAGTACCAAATGCTTGGCAATCCTTGGTAGAGCTTATTCATGATTTCGTGCCGAACCCGGTAAACGAACAAATAGGTGGTCTTTCCGGAAATGTTAAACAAAAGTTTTCCCCTCGCATCTCGGTCACTTTTACTTTTTCGTTATTTCGTAATCCCCAGGGTATGATACCTTATAGCTTCACAGTTACAAGTCATTTTCTCATTACTTTGGGTCTCTCATTTTCTATTTTTATTGGCATTACTATAGTGGGATTTCAAATAAATGGGCTTCATTTTTTAAGCTTCTCATTACCCGCAGGAGTCCCACTGCCGTTAGCACCTTTTTTAGTACTCCTTGAGCTAATCCCTCATTGTTTTCGCGCATTAAGCTCAGGAATACGTTTATTTGCTAATATGATGGCCGGTCATAGTTCAGTAAAGATTTTAAGTGGGTCCGCTTGGACTATGCTATGTATGAATGATCTTTTTTATTTCATAGGAGATCCCGGTCCTTTATTTATAGTTCTTGCATTAACCGGTCCGGAATTAGGTGTAGCTATATCACAAGCTCATGTTTCTACGATCTCAATCTGTATTTACTTGAATGATGCTACAAATCTCCATCAAACAAAGTAGTTATTTATTTATAATTGAACAAAAGCGAGTCTGAATGGGTATACTTAGTCGTGGAGCATTCCGAGTATTTGCTTTAGGGATCGTTCCTGCGCATCTGCTTCCTTTATAGCAGTTATTGCTCCGGTTCCAGAAGGTATAGCTCTTGCCTCGGCTTCGCCTTTGAAATCGGAGACTGTTCCAATTTCCTACTGAGATAGGCAAGCGGAGGGAGAACTAGACGTATCTTGCTAGGCAAAGACAGGTTAGAATGGATAGCTTCGCGAGGTGCCGCGCAATCTGCTGCTGCTGGGTTGAGGAAAGACTAAACCCATTTCGCCCAGGAAGGATTGATTGCGAAACCTACCAAGAATGAATTTGAATTGCAGGATGGATCATAGGATCAGATGTGATCTCTCGTGTCTCCACCATAATGCCCAGGTTGGAACATGAAATGATATTGATTGGCAAAAAAAGAAGGGAACGAAGTAACTCGACCCCGAAGGGGGGAGGGATTCCAGCTAGACTGTAGAAGCCGGTGGTTATGCTGGAAAAGGCTATTCTCGTCACGTTCAACGCGGGTGAACCAGCCAAATTGGAATAAAGAATATGAATAGGAATAGAAAGGTGTACTATCGATCAATGCCCGCTTTAGGTCCTCAAAAAAGTAAAAACTGGTTATACGCCCATCTTGAGAACTTAGGATCCTCTTTTTAAAAATGTCAAAACGCTTAGCTTAGTTTGTCGACTCTATCTCAACAAAGGAAGAATCGTTCGTTCAAGGCAAAGTCCACTTCGCTTCTTTTTCGTCATGTCAGTAATAAAATGGTATCAAAACCGGGAAATTTTTTGATTTTTCTTCATGTCACCCTTGTGTATTGGCATGAACAGTGCGTTTTATCGAGATTGTTGGCATCCAAATCTTGTAATCACATCTCCATGGTGAAAGAGAAGGGAACAAGCAACGGACATAGAATAGAGAGGCAAAGAAAGAAGGCAAGCTGAGGTGGAGGGAAGCTAGGATCGACTCGGTCTCTGGAGCTGTAACCATAGTTTGCGAGGGTCCGAAGGAGAAAGTCGTAGCTTGTGTGTTTCTGGAATCTGGATTGGCTTCGTCTTCCGAAGGGACCCTGCCCACGCACGGAAAGCAAGCGCCAGTGGCGGTACGGCCTGAGCTATCTAGGCAAGAGTCGTCCGAGACAGAAACAAGTGGTACTGACTACACGGATGCCACTCGAACTGATGACCCATATAGGGGGAGCACGTCGCATGGGAAGAATCGGCGTTTAATGCGGGCATTGTTGCAAGTAGGCATTCTAGTAGTAAATGGACATGACAAGTAGTGGAGAGTACAGAGTACTACTCCAAGCGAGACTCGTCTAAGGGTTCAAAACCTGTGACAGCGGATGCGGACGGTACTGAATGGCGGGTTGGTGAACCAATAGGAAGGCCAGGGGCATACGGATCTTTTTAACCGAAAGAGAGGCTGAACCAAGGAAGCAACCATACTGACTGAAGCCAGAAGAAGCGCGGGGACTGACTATCAGACAGAACGGAAGAGAGGGAAGGGAGCTCAACCGGTAGATCAGAGGGCGCTCATACCTGGCCAGCTAGCCTATTTCATTCCGTCCATCTAGGTGGTTCATCAGAGCAGCTAGAGCCCTAGCCCTCGCCCACGGATAAAGTAGGGGTGTAACAGGGAATACAATACCAAAAGAATCACTATTCGATAAGCCAACAACGGATCAAACTCCGGAACAAGCCAAGCAAACTCCAGCCCGGGAAACTACGGCCAAGCATAGGATACGGAGGCCTTTTTATAGTATCTCTTATCGTAGTACGAGATCTTTGATTTGCAACATCAGTCTCTCTCCGGAGAGCCCTCTGCTGACCGAACCTACTGTTATGAAGGCAAGCAACCACAATGGAGTAGGGCTTCTAAGTGCGTAGTCTGTTTCCAAGCTCTGATAAGCGAGTAAAGCTTTCTCATCTCAGGAACAAGTCGACTAAGGCGATGGGGCATATCCGATCTTCCAATCGTTGATCTAGTTGAAAATGAGCAAATTACATTTCTCTGTAAATAAGGAAAGAAAGGCTAGTCCTACTGACACTGAACCTGGCTGGGGTCCCCCCCCCTCCAATCCCTCGGCTGAACCTTCTGAGGCCGTGACGACTTTCCGCAGGTCTCTCGTCGAAATGAGAAGCTAGCGAAACAGCGGTTGGTGTGCAGTCAACTACGTCGAACCTCACTCTGTCCCCTTAATTAGGAATTCTTAAGATTTCTCTTTTATTTTTATAGGTGAATCAGGTTTTCTGTGTAATCTGAGGAGATTAGTTTCCCCTTTCTTATAATTACGTAAAATAATTATATAGGGATCGAACTAGCTTTGCGCCACCCTATCCCGGTGCCAAAAAGGAGTCCCTAGCAGTACCGACTGTTGTGTCTTCGGCATCGAAAGCAGCAGCAGTCACCTCAAATGGGTTGGGTTCGCTCGAAGTCGTCGCGAGCCCTACGTTTGAAGCTTCAACACAGTCACTCCTTAGTATTAGTAGCTCGTTGCTACAACTTCTCTTTGGCTCGCCCCTATCTCTAAAGGGGCTTACTCACTTCACTCGCTCTTGTTCAGTAGCGGTTTCTTCATTCTTTAGATAGCAGCGCGAGAGCTCTGAACTTTCATTCAGGTCTTTAGTTCCAGTCGAATCGCGAGCAAAGCTCGACACTGCTAGCGAAGCTCTACGACAGAGCATTTCCATTATTTCAATTATAGAACCAACTGCTCTCTCTCTTTCCGGCTTAGCCTACCGCTCCGTGGGCTTCTATCCCCCTGGTGTACGAAAGCAGCGAAGGAAGAGGAGCACAACCGTCACTTGCGAAGCGAACAAAGAAAAAAAACGCTCAAACAAAGCAAAGGGGCGCTCGTACACTCTCCGTTCTGTGGTGCCCCTAGCGCAGCGCTCAAACAAGCCCTCTGATCCTGAGGTGAGGGTGCGATGCCTATCGAAATCACAAAAGGTGCAAAACCGGATCCGCGTCAAATGAAAAGTGTCTTGGCATTGGCCGATTCCGTTGCCGAAAACTGCTTGTTATGACCCGGGGTCGGACGTTGTTTTTTATGGGAAGACATCGCGTTACTAGTCGATTTAAGATAACGAAAGGCTTTTCCAGCTTAATAGCCTGCCAATAGAAATAGAAATCGGAATCAGAATAGTAAAGCAAGCAATAGGAACTGGTACATAAGCACAAGCAATCGGATCTCCTCGGGTCAAGTCAGCACACCCGCTGTAAGTAAAGCCATCTGGAATAGGAAAGCAAGTAGGAAGAATATGAATAGGAGTCAGTCTTGACTAAGCTCATTCCGACTCTCACCCGTCTCCAAGAATGCTACGACGCTATGCATCCGCGCACTGGAGTTTTCTACGCTGGATTGAATCCTTCCTTCCAATTCGAATTGTTTTTCTACTCGTTCCTTGTCCCTTTTTTACTTTTAGGCACCATTCAGTATTTCAGTGATACTGAGTGAGGGTGGGGAGATTGCTCTCCCGCACACGCTGAGCGCCTCCGAATGGAGTGTTGTTTAGCTGTGTCTAGACGCGACATAATCAGCAGTGATCTATGATTATGTTTACGTCGTCTTAGTTCCTTTTGGTTAGGTTAACCCTTAACCTCAGTGACTAAGATTCCAAAGTTAGCATCTTGGACGCCCCCCCCCTGTGTAGTGTTATAGCTACGCAATAGGGCGAGTCGAATGTTACATGAGTATTCATAATGACTCCTTAAGTAGCCTGGTGCAAAAGCCCAACGACTAGTAAGTGTAGTTAATTATGTCTAAAACTTTCTTTAAATCTTTATTGGTTGGATATTATTGAAAGGCTAAGTGTGCTTATGAACATAGGATTTCACCGGTTCCAGAGAACCAGATAGGAAGAAAAGACCCAGAGGATTCTTTTGAAGCAGCATGACTAGACTCACGGATTTGTCTTGAAAACTTTTTATCATTGGTAGTTGGAGTACCAAACCGGTCTAATCTCTTTCTACGGCAAGCGCCATCGCCTTTTTCACTCTGGATTTTACCTCAGTAGCATTCCCAACTACATGCTTTGATTCTTCATTTTTGTTTATTTGACTTGGTTCCAGCCTCGGTGGTCCTACAAGGGTTTACTTTACCATACCATTTAGCATCCTTTTTCTTCTAACCTTTTTCCTATCTCTGAAGTGTATCCGCTGCTCCCCGCCGGTATAGGTCTAAGGGCGTTTTGTCCCCTATCTCTCAATAGCACGGAACAAGATATATGTTGTGGCGGTTTCGCCGCCTATTCTATGATAAATATATAGTATAGTAAGGCGGAGAACTGTTGTTCGTTGGAGCGCCGGAGTGCGGAGGTTGTTCCCATCATTGAAGTCAGAGTGTGGGACTGAGTCTTCTGAATGATAAAGACAAAAAAGTACTTAGTTTTGTTGGAAAAATCAACGCAAATCTGATCTTTCTTTTCTCTCGGGCTAGAACTTTCTTCAATTCTCTCCTTTAGAAAGCTGCGAAAGGCCCGGCCCTGAACATCCCTTTTTCTCGAATGAAAGACCCTCGCCCCGCTTCCTATCGATATGGCGGATGCGAGGCGAAATCAAAGTCATCAAATGCTCTTGACTAGCTAGCAGGTTGGCTAAAGCGAACTGACCGCAGCTCAATGAGGTACCAAGACCACCCACAAACCATTGAATCAGCATCATAAAGAAAATCCTCCTTTTCAGAATAAAGGGGCTTTTTTCTCTGATAGGGCCAACATCTTCTCTGACATTCATTTTCCCTTTATGGGTGAACCGTTCCTACAGCCCTTATATGATTCCAGCTACTCACCCTTGGACCCGCGGACTTGGAACTATTTAAACATGACCTTTTCAAGGGCTCGAAAAAAAGGGCATCAAACTCGTTGACTTCCGTGGAGGGACCTTACTACATAAGGGCTAGAGACGCCTCAGACTCAGGGGATTCTATGAACTCCCTTCACTCTATTTTATCCTGGGTCGTCAACCGAAGCCGGAGGCTCCTTCCAGTCTCAAGCTGTGGTATAGTCTCCTTTCCTCCTTCGTGCCCGACCCGGTTTGATCTCCCATTCTATTCCCCACCTGGCCCATATCGATCGACTAGCGGTGATGACAGAAAGAAGCAATGTCCGGTTCCTTCTCTGGCCAAGGGATGTCAGAGCGAAGGAATGTTTAGAAGAATCGGCCACCCACGTCTGTATCTCCCACTTTCCCCTCTGCCCTGGTTCTATGTGGACCACGGTAGGAAACTCTTTAGTGGCGGTAGGATGGTATCCGATTTCAATAGCGGTAATGGGTAATATCTAAAGTTGTTAATACGTGTACAAGATAAATACAAATTCCTATAAATTATAGCTATGTCTGATAGACAGAAGCTGGGGCGACCCCTGGAGAACAAGTATCTTATCGGTCCTATCCCTTTCAGTCGAAGAGAGAGAGTCTTGCCTATCGGGGGAGCATAAGGAGGCCCGGGTGCTGCTAATTCCTTTCAGTCTGATACTTCCGTCCGATAGGGAATGGTGACCAGGGGAATTTTCATGAGAAGTGTGCCTGCCTCTCATTGCTATGGGCGATACGCCTAGGGGATTAAATGCTATAAGAGTCTGAAGAGTAACCCCTTTCCTTCCTTAATTCATCCTCTCCTCTCCTAACATAAGAGTGCAATCGAGAAAGAAACACCCAATAAAGTACCCCCATAAAGAAAGAGAGGCTCACTCTCCACTGAGCCGCCTCTCGGGGGAGCAGAAGGAGTGAAGCTTGAGGACCTCTCCACGTCCACTCGATTCATTGATCTATCGGTTTTCTTGTTCATTCTTCCCTCTGGTTTATCATCACTCCCCTTCCCCACTTTTCCATATATGTCGCAACCTATCGATTGTGAGAAGGCCTCCCTTCCTCCCTTGTTCACTGAAAGACGGTCGAGTGAGGCAAGAGAGGACTTCTGCCTTTCCTATCTCCGGAGGGGAGGGAGAGGGCACTGGAGCAACGGATTGATAGTTTGGTCCCGCTTACTTCGACACTGGTCCCGGAGATGGTGAATAGACAGATGCTTTACCGAGGTCAGAGGTTCCAGGAGATGGGGAGTTTATTCCCGCTTTTGAGCTTTCTGGTTCTCTTATCTTCCCTCCAATGGGGAACACACAGAGGAATCTTTTGATGGTTCGTCCCCACCGGACAGGTGTTCATTCGCCCCTTCGAACGGATTCAAAAGAAAGAGAAGACGCCCACCAACTCGTACTTTCTCCCTTCTGAGCCCTCATCGGGTGACGGAAACAAGGACTTGGGTTACGGGAGTTCTTATGCTGTTTATGCCCTGGGTCCGGTCCCAAGCATTGGATATGAGGATGGCAAAGAGTGAGATGGATCGGCACCAGACGTTGGATCATTGCCATCAGAGGTTCACCTAACCTATGAGAAGTGAAGGGACACCTAGTTTCGCTTTCTCTCGTTCCTGGGTCTGATAGAGAGCATTGCTTCAAGTAAGTATTAACAACCCCTCAAATGATGGAGATTCAGACTTCGATTGGGGAGGGATTGGAAAAGATTCATTCATTGGTGTCAGCAAGGAGGACTGGCGCTTAGCTTCCCTTTGCACCGAAATGGCTTATTCCGAACCCTTGCTTGGGCTTTCATGACCCGCTAGAGAGGATGTGGTTGGGAGTTCATAGCCACTTGGCTCGGAGTAAAGAGAGTGAGGAGCGGAGGGAACAGCATCGGCTGGAATGGGTAGATATTTGGCCCGGGAATGGGCTTAAATCCCGCCTTTGGTTCCGGGGCAGAGGGGGATGGGTGGGCATCAACGGAATCGGATCCATGGTTTGATCGATAGCCGAATCACCTTCTTTGGTGTCAGCTAGTTGCTCCGAGCCAGCACCGTAATCTCAGGTGATGGGACCTGACGGAACGGAACTAGACTAAATGGTGGCAAAGAGTGAAATCCTGGTACTGCATCCCTCCCTTTCCCTACTCCCGATGGGGATTCAAATGCTTGTTTGGTTGGCCATCCTTCGGATCCAAGAGAATAAGAATGCTTTGGAAGACCAGGAGACGTGGAATGACAAATCCTTGCTCTGGGAGCGGAGGTCCGGATCTTATATATGTCTTTATGATCGATGGCAAGAGATTCACTGCAGACCCAGGATCGACCAGAATGTGGTTGATATATGTTTGATTAATATCGCCCGTCACTTAGTTCCTAACCCTGTTTTGTTTTTTCGTAAAAAACATCAGGTCACGCGAATGAGATTTGGGCAATTTGCTCCGCATACGCTGACTCCGTGATTAGGAACTCGGCCGCATGAGCCTCGTAGGTCTCGGGATCGAGGAGGGCCTGCACAAGCGCGTTTCTGAGCTCTTTCGATAACATGAGAGCATCATATACGCTAAGCAGCGACGGTATCTTCCTCAGATGGCCTAGGACATTCTAGTAAAATTTATCTTAAAAATGGACAGTTAGGTGATAGCAAAGAAGCACTTTTCGGAGTTTCTACTTCCTTCCCCTTTCCTTTTTATGCTGGAAGTTGAGGTTCTGGATGGAGTACACCAACCTCCCCTGAGTTTCATTTTATTTGCTTCAGGGGTTTCTTCTTCTTTTTTCTTTTGGGAAGAATAGGGGGTTTCCTCATCAGAATCTGAGTCTGTGATTGCATCAATTCTCCCACAGAACTCAATGATAATCGGACGGTGATCCTCGTCATCATCATCATTACGAGGGATTCTGGTGCGCCATCCTTCTGGCATAAACTCGTCTAGCACTACAGGTGTGCGTTGCTTCTGAACGTACTCATCCGTTAGCTGTTTGATGAGCTCTTCGAGAGTAATGGTAGGCGTAGGCTGTTGAGAAACCAAGCCCTTCGACTTTTGAGCCTTCTTTTTCTTGCTAGTATGCTTCTTTTGAGGAGGCACCGACTTAACGGTCAATTTAGACACGTGGGAAGGCTGTATCTTCTTCTTTTCGCTCGCCTTGCGCTTGGTACACACGGTCCATCCTTCTCCATTGTCTTCCTCATCGGAAGAAAAATGAGAGTAAGATTCATAGAGATCATCGAGCGAAGGGAGTGGAGAATTTTTATCTTCCTCCAGAGCCACTGTTTCTGTCATCGGGCTTGAAGCGGATGTTGAGGCTTCTGGCGTAGCAGGATTACTGAATTGTTGTGCTACATTTGCTTCCTTGGTCTCAGGATTATTTAAGACCTTCGAGGAGAGCGTCATCCTTTTATCATCATACTCCTTCCTTCTGGAGCCAGTCCTTAAAGACCCAACAATCCTCAATCACGTGCCCGACCAAACGGTGATATGGGCAATAATTGGGATCATCTCTCTTGTCCACCTGGTCCGGCTTCTTTGGTGGGGCTAAGTATAGTTGAAGGTGTCCACTCTTCAGAGCGTCTTTGAAGATTTTCTTAATCGAAAAGAAGAAACTTTCTTCTTTCTTTCCTCAAGAGACGGTCTAGGCTTCTTTGGTTGTTCGGGTTCCAATGCTTTACTTAGCCAAAAAAAGGAGACAGAAGAGTCCGTTCATAAACCGTTCATCAAGCGATAGCTCGCAGACAGGAAAGGCAATGAATATTGTCAACCGCCGCGTAACGTAAATAGTAGAGGTACGGCGGGCATGCTTCCTTCAAAGACTGGCAGATCGATCAAAAATCCAGAATCTTCTTTTGTCTGCTCCCGGAAGTTTAAACCACCCACGGCAGACCGTTCCCCAAACATTGAGTAGACCGTGTCACGCCACTCGTTCTTTTGATAAGAAGTCTTTCTTCCACCCACGGGTACCACCGACATACGCTAAGGCCGGGTGGTCGGGAAGGATGTATGTGAGGCCAACTACTTCCCATACACCAGAGACGAGTGCGGCTTTCCAATATGATGAGAAGGAAGTCCGACTGGTACCAAAAAAGCAATGTGTGAATTTAGACCTATTCTTTGGCCTGCTTCCCATGCGCGTTAGAACGCAATTCTCATATCATAAAAGAGCTACTCGCCACAGAGTAGGCCTACTAAGAGCAGATCATGAACCCAAAAGAATAGATACGATTCAGGGTAAGCCGGAGAGCTTGGCTCGATCCTACTCGAGTTGGCGATGGATCGCTATATTTACGATGCTATTATGCCCGCTAATACGAGAAAACGAGGGTGGTCTACGATCAGAGCGAGCGAAGAGAGATGGTGGTCTACGATCAGAGCGAGCGAAGAGAGATGGTGGTCTACGATCAGGAAACACACTATGAGAAGGAGAATCGTTTCCGGTCTATATCATATATACCGCCCAGGAGCAGGCAGCCACAGAGCTTTAGGAAGCAAGTCTAGAGACTCGAGAAGGCGGACGAGCACATCCAGAGAATAACTGACACTAAAAAAGACAGGATAACGCTGGCAGTAGGAAAGCTGGCCATAGTGGCTATTACGAGTAAGGTAGTCCCCAGCCATTGAGATGCCGGCGCCGACTGATCGATGAAAATAACGCCAGCCTGTTAACAGATAAGAGGACTAGGTAATGCATACTTCGAATGCAATAAAAGAGCTTGATTGAGATAGTGAGTCCATTGTTGGGAGACTCGATGAGAAGACTCATCCCTCTCTTCCCTAGGCCTCAAGTTTTAAAAAAGCTGTGGCTAGCAGTTGGACTATTCAATGTTGACTACGGGTTCTCAACAACTCCAACTATTATAGCCCGCTGCGTGCATGAATGACAGCCTGTCATCATCGTCAATGTGACCAGAGTCAAACCCCGCCGTTGACCAGGGATTGTGTGCCCTAGTAGGGGAAAACAAAGGTCCGATAATAAGCACAGGAAGGGAGGGAGGTAGACCTTCGCACAGGTATAGAGTCAGCCCGGGTCTCGCTTTCCCTAACACAAACTATCCCTCACGGAAGCCATCTTATCTACAACGCGATTATTCACAAGATGCCTTACCATTGTCCGCAGCAAGCCGTAGGGAGGGACTGGACTGGGAAAGGAAAAGCGGGTCCCCTTATTCACCATAGCGCCTAAGGGGCAAGTCATAAGGTAAATAAGGCCCATAAAAAATGGAAATAAGCTCCTAGTACGCTTGGATGACCAACCAAAAAGCAAGGAAAGCAACGTACTCTCGGCTCCGGGTATGTAGGATAGCCCACCGAATAGCTGCCAAGCCAAGGGAGGAGGTTGGGGGACCAGAGTCGACGAGGTTAGGTCCCGGCGCCCGTATGAATGTATATATTTTCTTCCTTGTTCTTAGCTTGG
>JAUPMG010089067.1:0-12621 GCA_031762675.1 Pachysandra terminalis
AGTTGCCCCCTCTCGGCCCTATGTATCTCCGCCCCTGGTTAGAGACTTGGACAAATATTGATTCTCCAGTTTTGCCCAGATCCTTGCAGGAGATTCATCATCAATGACGTGATACATCAATTCGTTTGCAAGACAAAACCGAATGACACTCGCTGCCTTTAACTCCAGTTCTTCCCATTCATCATCACTCTTCTTCTTTGGTTTCTTCGATTTCCCATACAATGCCTTCACCAAACCCTGTAGCACCAGTATATCTTTCAACCTTCGTTGCCAAAGGCTGATGTTCCCTGTTCCATCGAATTTCTCCAGATCGTACTTGGCATTCAAAGTGTTCATCATTATTCCTATGATCAACCCATGCTTTGATACCAATTGTTGATCGGGATCAAGCAATAATATACACAATAAAAACGCAGATCAAAACAATGCACACTGATATACGTGGTTCGGCAAAGCCCATGTCCACGGGAGAGAAGTTTCCACTATGTCAAAAACGAATTAGGGTTACAACTTTTATTCCTAATTGATATATAAGGCAAATCCCCAATATACCCTTACTGTACCGCAGGGGCTCCAACCCCCGCACCCCCGAACCCCATGTTACTGACCTGGCACAACGAGTTACCCGTGACCTAGGGAGGGACCTCTCCTTGTGGTGCTCCGCTTCGCTCCACCCCATGGGGCCCCTCAGGTTCCCTCCCCCTTGGATCTAGAGACTAGTGAATATGAGCCACCCACTCTCTCTAACATGTTGCATTCACCAACTCCCACCTTGTTCCTTCAGAAGTTCAACTCCCAAGTAGTGACACAAATCCTCCTAGGCTTGCTTCTTTACCCACATATCTTACTTGGCATGAAACTTATTGCTGCCTCGCAACGGGCACTGCTGCTCCTGTTTTTAGGCAACGGCTTAGCCACATCTATCCACTTCCGTTTGAACCGGGTATCTTTTCAGTGCTCCCCTTCCTGGGAGATAGTGCTCTAGAATATGCTCAGAACACAGGATAGGGATTTATTATTGATCTCTGAAACAAATTACACGCAAATATCTGGTCTTCAGTTACTCAAACTAGCACTATTATCAGAAAACATCCTTGCAATACATAAAACTCGGATGTCCTGAGTGAACCATATACTGTTTTTCTTTGCAATATCAATTTTATTTTTTATTTTTATTTTTTTTAAATTTGGGCCTTGTTGCATTCTCTGAAATTGGTGACCATGTTTAATTGTTATATTTCATGAGGATTTAGTTTGAAATAGGTCTGTTTTTTCTAGTATGCCCTTTTCGTGTCGGTCATTCTTCAATCAGTGTCGTGCTAACAGACTGGGTTCCCCTATCTCCTTCTCTGCCCAGACTGTGTGGTCTGCTCCTGCACCTCCTAGTGTCAGGGCTTTTGTTTGGTTTGCACTACTTTATCAGATTAATACGGCGGATATGATCCAGAGGAGGAGGTTTATGGTTCTTTCACCTCACATGTGCTTTCTTTGTAGAGAGGCAGAGGAAACTCCTGATCATCTTTTTCTTCATGTGTTGTGACGGACTGGGGTCCCCTATCTCCTTCTCTGCCTAGGTTGTGTGGTCTGCTCCTGCACCTCATAGAGTCAGGGCTTTTGTTTGGTCTGCACTACTTTATCGGATTAATACGGCGGATATGATCCAGAGGAGGAGGCTTATGGTTCTTTCACCTCACATGTGCTTTCTTTGTAGAGAGGCAGAGGAAGCTCCTGATCATCTTTTACTTCATTGTGTTGTGGCAGTCGAGATTTGGAGTTTCTTCTTGTGGAGTATCGGGAGATTGTGGGTTATGTCGGCCGGTATCTGCCAGTTGCATGCTCAGTGGAGTTTTTTGGGGTTGGCTGAGAGGGGTCGCATTTTGTACCGTTTTGTTTTCTAGGCTATTCTTTGTCACATTTGGAAAGAGCGGAACCAAAGGATCTTCTAGGAGTCCTATTCCTTGACGTCGAGTGTGATTGAGGGTATAGTGGTGGCGGTTGCTTCTTGGGCCTCTGTGAGACCGCAGTTCGTTGGGATTTTGATGGCAGATATTAGGAGAGTGTGGTACCGGATTACTGTGAGTGACTTCGCACAGTGGCGTTGTTTCCTGTGTGGAGTCCCCCGCCGACCGAAAAAGTGAAGTTCAACTTTGCTGGGTTTTTTTTGGATTCTTCTGGCTTTTCTGGCATTGATGGTGTGTTCAGAGATAGTGAGGGGGTCTATTTGTTTGCCTTCTCTGGTCCTTCAGCTTGTGGTGAGTTGGTGAGGTCTGCTCTGGTGGCCTTAGTGATCGGTTTGAGATTAGCTCCGGGCACAGGATTTTCGTGATTTGATTGTGGAGAGCTCATCGGATGCTATTATTGACGGGATGGGGAGACCTGAGCTGTGTGCCTGGACATTTGTTCACCTTTTTCGTCTGACTTGGTCTTTGAGCAGGGATAGGAACATCTCGTTCCATCTTGTGTCTCAAGGGGCCAACTTGGAGGCGGAAACCTTGGCTAGGAGCGGTGTGGAGAGGGTTTCGATGTTTGAGGGGGTTCCTTCTCTAGAGATGATGCAGGAGGATTGATTTGATAAGTATGTAGGGTTATTCTTGCGGTGATTTTATCGGTTGTAGTGGGTGGCTTTGACTATGTATTTTGGTTTTTTGCCCCGTAGATGAGACTAGTCTCTTGTGCGTGGGTTCTTGTTTTTCTCCCCTTTCCTTGATTATTTATATAATTCATCATTTATCAAAAAAAAAAACATCTGTCTACAGGTACAACTTATTGAACTTAGTTGATCACTTCCATAGACGGGGTCTGTACCGTTCCATCTTTCTCAGGTATCCGCTGTTTATATTTTACCTGTCATTGCTATCAGCACATCTGCATTATGTAATCATTATCTTCTCATTTTCTATGTATTTCACCTTGTTGAACTGATAATTCTGAAATCTGAATTGCCGTTACAGCATAATGGAAGGGGAGCAATCCTTGCGAAGATTTTCTCCTGAAATATTGGTACAGGATCCGAGCATCCGAAATGCTGTTGCTCTCCTACCCCCTATTATCCTTTTTCATGGGACTGCAGATGTTTCCATACCATCAGATGCCAGGTTTGGATATCCTCTCAAACAAGTTGCTGAGATTCTAGACTAACTATTTCAAATTTTAATTGGAAGCTATGGAAACATGTTAGTTTCAGATACTGTAGATATTCTATCGAGTTGTGGAAACATGTTCTTTCCAGATAGTGCAGATTGTTGTTAATTAACACTTTTGTTCTCGATATATTTTCTTTATTTCAGTTTAGAGTATGAAAGAAATGACAAACTAATATTATTTCATTAAATAAAATGTTTTAACCATTATAAATGTGAAGAAAATAAACACAAGTATTGTGATGTTGAAGTCTGACACATGCTTTAGGTCCACTGTGGACAATGCAATTACTTTGAATTCCTGTATTTTTATTTTGTGATTTCTAATAATTCTAGTCATACCACTGATCTGAAATGTTCTTTAGGTCCAATATGGAATGCGCTTATTTTAAGTTACTGTATTTGCTGTTCCGATTTTCAACAATTCCAGTCATTCACCTTTTCTTGTTCGTTTGCGTGTTGGAGCGGCTTGACTCATAGGTAGCAAGTATTCTTCTTAATTTTCTGCATCTTTTGTCACAAAAGAAAGAAAGTTGCTATTTTAGTTTCATAACCGTACAAAAGATATAGGGTTCAATCCTCCACGTCGAAAATCCATTCTTTTGCTAAGAACAGCCGCTATCCTACATTAACTTGCTACTAGGGGTAAATCCAGATGAAGACCATGGATATCCAAGATGGAGAAAAGGGAGTTTGGATGACGTTGAGATATTAGGGAAAGTAGACAGTGTCATGATTGATGTGAATAGTTGAGAATCTAGGGGAGTTGGCTTGTAACTTTGATTTTATAAAACTCTTCTCTTTGTGGGGAGTTGGGGATGATGGCATCCCTTCTCTCTCTTCCTCAGTCAACTAGGGTTGGACCAGATACAAGGAAATGTTTTTGTGAAGTATTGGTAGATTTATCATTAAATCCTTCATTTCTTCCTTGGGCTTGGTTGGTGATTGGCAGGGTCTGGCGAAGTTGATTTGGATGATCCCTATTCCCTCCAATGTAGCTTTATTTGTTTGGACAGCAACTTCAGACAAGATTCTCACCATTGATCACCTCATTAATAGGAATTGGATGATTCATAAAGTTGCTTTATGTGTAAACAGGATATAGGATCAGTGGCTCACCTCCTGATTCATTGTGGGATTGCAAATCAGGTGTGGGACGTCTTCTTAAGAAAATTCAACTTGAGCTGGTCAATGCCCAACTAATTGTTGGGGCTTTTGAATAGTCAGGGTTGGTGAAAAGGCCCGGCATTGGTGAAGAGGCAGGGCAAGAAAATTTTGTTGTGGAACCTTTGACCCTCTACTATTTGTTGGGCATTGTAGAAATAAAGAAATGGGTGCATCTTTGAAGCCATTACTTCAGAGCATTATCCTTGTAATTCTAGCAGGCGGCCTCTGTTCCAGAATTTAGCGAAGTCTCCTCAAATTTCGTAGAGGATTGGGACACTTTTGGAGTCTCTTAGTTGTAGAAATAAGGTAGTAGGTGGATGCATATTCCTCTCTCATAGCCATTTACTATTCATATTACTTAAATTTTGTAACACATTACTGTTACATACATTAATATATTATACTTTTACTGAATAGAAAAAAAAGATAGGGTTGTTATTAGAAATCATAATAGAAATAAGAGTGCTGGTTTATGTGGAATGCCCTAGTTTATATGAAGGTTTAGATCTCGAATTTTGTAATGCATTTTGTTTTTCAAAATTGAATGGAATTGAGAGTATTTCTTAGTGTTCGTGTGTGATTTGTAAGATTTAGATAGTATCCTAATTGGACTGAACTCATCTTGAAGAAGCATCCAACTCTGTGTGGACTGTTAACTTCTCTTATTTTCTCTTCTTCTTAATTCTTTTCATTTTTTTTCAGAAAACTTTGATAATGTACTTTCAAACCCTTACAAAAACATAAACAATCGATCCCCTGATGTGAAGTCCATTTTTTTGCTAGGACCAGCTGCTGGCCTACTTCATTAAGATCGACAGTTCAATCACAAACTAATGATTTAGATTAATGATCAATTTACAGATCTACAATTAAAATGATTCATTAACAGTTGAATCTTAAGATTAATATGATACACCTACATTCTCTAGTTATATAATCCTTCGTTATCGATAAAAAAAATATATATATGATACACCTACATAAGATCCATATAAATATTCAATGTCATACGCATAGTGTTTAAACTCGGTTCCCGGCTCGGGATTGGCCGAGACGGACCGGCCGCATCTAATTAAAAAAAAAAAAAAAAAATTCATGGATCAGGCGATCCAGACAAGGATCGGAACGATCCTTTACACTATGGTCATACGTAGATGGTGAAGATCAACTAAGTAGGCTAGATTTTATAGTACTAAGCTGTAACATAGTTTCTTTGAATTGTGTATAGTCCATATGAACATTTAAAATTGTACATAGATGGTAAAAATTGATCGATGATGCAAAATTTGAATAACTAGGCCTAAATGGATGGTTGAAATTGTATTCCTCACTGTTGGTAGAAAATCAGCATTGGTGTTTACTGATTTAGGTATCCATGAGAAGGTGTTTAAGACTGAAGGTTTGCATCTAGTAGGTCTTGTTTTAAGTTTCCAAGTGCTTTCAATGTTTTCATTTTCTTACAATTTTTTAATGTTGTTTCTGTGTTTTAGTTTAAACATTTTGTATTTTTGAAGGAGCACAGCTCACCTTAAGAAAAAATTCTGAACCATAATTAGGTGGCCGACAGCTTTTGCTGAAAAGAATCATGTATCTCTTTTTCTTAATTCACTGACAACATGAAATTCTCTATGAGGCCTCCTATCCTTATCAGGGGATATTGGTTGAAGTAGATTCTTCTTTTTGATCAATCAAAACAAGCTTCTCCAAAGCACGTGGCTTTCTGGATTGTGAGATTTATTTTGTGGTGGCTCTAGAGTTTGCATTAATTTGGAAAAACACTGAATCAGTGGTTTCAAACAAAATATCTTTAAAAAAAAATGGTGTTACCCAAATTTTTTCTGTTTTAAAAAAAACGCCTTGATGAGCTAACCTGTCTGTTAGTGTATTGACTAATCTTAGAGCTTGCAATTTCCAACCCGACCCGTCAACCCGCCCGCGTTTTAGCGGGTTTGGGTTTACATTTTCAACTCGCAGGTTGGTTTGGGTTGAGGATTTTCAACCCGTAAATAAACGGGTCGGGTTTGGGTTAGCCCCTCTGACCTGACGGGTTATTATACTATATGTTTTACTTAGTATACCTAAAAAATATATACCAACTATGTATACATATATTTATATAAATGCACACACATACATAATGTAAGGGATAGGATATTTTCTTTCCCATTTTTCCTCTTCCTTTCCTCTCTTATATGATAGAACTCGGTTACTAGAGACTGGAGCATTAGAGAAGCAAAGTAGAATATTGTACAGTATATTGCATTATTATTGTTTACATGAGATTAAGTAAGATTATAGAAAAAAGGATGAGTATTAAATTACAATATCATTGCAACTTGTAATCAGGTTTATTATACAAGACATTAGATGAGGTATTTAAAAATAAATAATAACAAATTTAGTAAAATTAAACGGGTCAAGACGGGTTGGGTGTGGGTTTGATTATTTCAACCCGTTTATTAAATGGGTGGGTTTGGGTTGTGTGCTAAGCCGTTAATACCCCATATCAACCCGACCTGAATCCACCCAATTGCCACCTCTAAAGTCTAATCTATATACCTGACATAGAACAGTACTTGGGATAAATTGTGCTAAATATTTACAATCTTCTACTAGTGGCCTGATTTGCCATGGTGCAGCCATCGCTGGAGAAAGCTGTATGAGAACCTCAGCATCTCCTTCGATCCATAATTAAGCAACCTGTATCTTCTGTGCTAGTTGAAGCCTCTTCATAGGGTCCACGCTTCTGCTACATGACTTGTGAATATAAATTTATATTAAAACTTTTAATGAATGGACCTCAGCATTCCTGATGAGAGCTCCAGCTTCAGCAAGACGTGAGTTTTCAGATGATCTCCATCAAAGTTTAGTTTTAGCCATTCCATGGGTAGATAAGACCAGCATATGAGTTTTCCAGCGTTAAGCTGTTTGGAGACTTGTGCAAAGGGTGTAAAAACTGTAATGGAGTGTTAATCAGTCTATATTCCTGGATTTGGCTAATGATTTGTTGGCTCTTTGAGTGGGTTTCTCTTGCCTTCTAGTTTGATGTAATGAAATATTATCTTGTACCTAAGTAGCCATAGTGACCGGCAAGTGTTGTTAAGGGGACTTCAAATTTGGTTTATCGAATCCCTCTTTTATAATACAATCTTCATTATTCAAAACGAAAAGGGTCTGTCAAACTGTTTTGATATAAGTAAACCATCTATGTAAGTATGGATTGAGGGTACTTGTTGGGGTTGGAGCAGAAGTTGCCAGATCTCTTTTGAATGAGAACAATTCAGGAAAAGGTGGTTTGATCTTCTAAACTATCTTGATAAATATTACAATCTTAACATGTATTCCTACATAGTTGAGATGGCTTTTGGTAGGAAATTCCTTTCTGTCCAATAACCATAGGAAAAATCTGATTTTAGGTGGTTATTTGATGTTCCAATTTTCTTCCATTGAGCTGTACTCATGGGAGTCTAATTTTTTGATTTTTATCTTTTCATAATAAGTTGTTTTTTTTTTTTTTGATAATTGACAACAATTTCCTTAATCATCAAAGATCATAGGAGATCATAAATATATACAAAACATCATGAACTGTGATCAAAGCTGTGCAAAAGAAAATAAGATAAATTAAAGGGAAAAAAACACAAAAGACGCATGCACTCTCACTCCGCAAGAATCATATCCTCAGTAGGAGGTCCCGAGAACAAATTCGCCCTCATCACCCCTTCTCTTGCTAGTCTGTCTGCCATCTGATTGGCTTCCCTATGAATATGATTGAAGGTCACCACCCTCTCAGAGCACAAGAACTGAGCAATGCTAATAAGATGATCGAAACGCCACGGATCCTCCCTTTAACCAAGAAATGATCGATGAAGAATCCCCCTCCACCTCTGCATAACTAAACCATAACACTTGTGTTTCCTTAAAGCCTGCTACTATAGCATGAATCTTTGCCCGGCTGGAGTCCACCTCTCCAGTAGGACCTGAGAAAGTATGAATAATATGACCGTCTAAATCCCTAAACACACACCCTACATTGAAGGTCCAGTGTTCCCAATGGAAAAGCCATCAAAGTTCATTTTAATGACTCCTTTCATAGGGGGGACCCAACGAGATCTGAACTGATCAAACATAGGTGATATATGTATGATCGAAGCTCACTGTCTAGTGATGTCGTCTATAGAAACTCCCTAAATTCAGGCCACACACTCATCCATGAGGTGACCGAGAAACTACACGCACAATAATACTATAGGTGCTAAACACTTTGTCCTCCTATTCCTATCCTCCTAAATCTTCCAAATTACTGCATCGAATGTGGTCGCATAATCATCTTCCCCCGCTTCCCCAACCTAGGAAATCTCCATTGCTCCAATAGCATATGAATCCGTTGGGGCATAACCCAATCCGCCTCCACCTTCTCAATAAAATACCTCCAGATCTGACCCGTCACCTCATAATGAAGGAACAAATGGTCCATTGATTCACTACTCCTACACATAACACATTTTTTTTTTTTGATCAGTAAATAAAGTTTCTATTATATAAGCCTTAAGGCCAAAAGACTATACAAGTAAGTATTATATACAGATTACAATCGTCTCTCCCCATCAAATATTCTTAACTATCCCACTTCAGCACCCATGTACAATCAAAATCAGTAAAACTAATTCCCCTGAATTCTGTGTAATTAGATGACCATAAGAAAAGTAATCAAATAACATGTTCAATCAATTTATAAGTTTCAGTTTCCTTCTCTTTAAAGATCCTTTGATTCCTTTCCCCCCAAACTGTCGACAAGATTGCTGCCGGGTTTAGGTTCCATAAAATATTACTTCTTTGCTTGCCTTCTTCTTCTTCCTCTAACCCCAACTGCTTAATTCTGCCTTTATATGCTCTTGCTGCACCCACACTACTTTAAATCTATTCATGATCCAAAGCCAGATCCTCCTAGTAACCTCACAATGTAAGAGTAAATGAGAGACATTTTCCTTTTTTTTTTTACACAAACAATACCTCGAAGCCATAACCCACCCTCTCCTTTTGAGATTATCAATAATCAGAATTCTATTCTGAGCGGCCACCCAAAGGAAAAAAGATACCTTGGATGGTGAACCCGCCTTCCAGATAATCTTCCAAGGACTCTCCTCCCTATTCTCTCCCGCCATCAAATCATACATAGCTTTAACTGAGAACTCCTCTCCATTCTTTCCTCCCCACACTCTACAATCCCCACCCTCTCTCACCTTGACTTTATATACCCTCTCCACCAGATTTGTCACTTCTTCAATTTCCCAATCTAATATATTCCTTCTTAACTTCAAATCCCAATTCCAACCTTCCCCTTGCCTTATAAGGTGATCCTTAATCCAGTCATTCAAGTTATCCGCAATTGCTGCCATACCCGGAAAATCCACTAAAAGAGATCTATCACCACACCAAGGGTCCTTCCAAAATCTGACCCTATTACCCTCTCCCACCCTAAATCTCACCCCCTTCTCTAAAGCGTCCGAAACGGAACAAATAGCTTTCCAAACTCCCACACCAAAGGCTTCTCTGTTAATATTTGTACACCAACCCCCTTCCTTTACCCCATACTTAGCCCTTATCACTTCCCGCCATAAAACACCTTCCTCCTTCCCAAATTTCTAAAGCCACTTAGCCAATAAAGCCAAGTTAAACCTGGTAATATTTCTTAACCCTAAACCCCCCTCTTCTTTCTTTGAACAAACCACTCCCAACTTCACTAGTGATATTTGTGTTCCTCCCCACAACCAGCCCACAAAAAGTTTCTTTGAAATTTCTCTAATTTCTTTGCCACCGACGTCGGAATTTTCAGCAATGACATAAAGTATTTGGGCAGATTTGCCAAAGAGCTCTCAACTAGAACCAGTCTTCCTCCTTTTGATAGATATCTTGCTTTCTCTCTAACCTTTCCACCACATTGTTCCAAACACTCTTATTCTTGTATTTCACCCCCAAAGGAAGCCCCAAATATTCTAATGATAATGACCCAATCTTACAACCCATCCATATTGCTTTCTGCCTCAAATTATCGGTAGTCCCCACACCAATTAATTCAGATTTCACCAAATTTATGTGTAGACCCGACACCGGTTCAAAACAAACGAATAAACACCTCAACGCTTTCAGATCTGATTGTTTATTCCTGCAAAAAATCAAAGTGCAAGGGGCCGATTGCTTCACCTTCACTCCTTGCACCAAACCCAAAAATTCTGCCGGCTTTAACATTTTTCCTAGACTTTCTGCCACCAAAATGAAAAGGAAAGGGGATAGAGGGTCTCCTTGTCTAAGACCCTTGAAGTCGAGAATTACCCCACCGCTGACCCATTCACCATAATGGACAAAGAGACCGTCGATATACAGCTTTTTATCCATCTCCCTCCAAAGCCCATCCTTCCCATAACATAGTATAAAAAGACCAACTCACATGGTCATACACCTTCTCCAAATCAACTTTACACAGTTACGCACTCTGGTTGTATTTCAAGACTGAATCAATGCATTCATTTGCTATCAACACTCCGTCCAAGATTTGCCTACCACCCACAAACGCACTTTGAGAGTTAGAGATTATTGTGCCGACAACCTTCTTCAATCTATTTGCCAACACTTTGGCAATAACAGAGCAGTTATAGGAAAGTAGATCTGAAGGTTTTGAAGGAGGATTATTGAAGCTAAGTATGGGTCTCTAGATGATGATTGGGTCCTGGCTCCTTCTAGAAGAAATTATGGGGTCAGCTGATGGAAAAGTATAGCAAGTGAATTAGAGCAGTCCTGAGGGTTATTCCGCTCTTAGTTGGCTCAGGAACTTAAACAAGATTCTGGGAAGACATTTGGTCTGGCTAGAGGAAGATACTTCGTGGAACACCTCAAAAGACATTTGTTTGACTGTGGAGAATCCATAGCAAATCTCCTATCGGAACTAAATTTTGTGAAGTTGGGTGAAGGGGAAGATCTAAGGAGATGGATTTGGAATAAGGATGGGTACTTTTCAGTGGGGTCCTTTTTAAACTCAATGTTTTGAACAGGAGAAGATTTTTGTCTTTCCAATCTGATTTGGAAAGCCTGGGTGTCTCTAAAGTGGCTTTTTTTTCCCCTTGTGGACAGCTTTTTTGGTTAAAATTCTGACTATGGATCATTTTGTGAAGAGGAACTGGGCCATACCTAATAGATGCGCGATGTGCAAAGGAACAAAAGAATCGATGGACCATCTACTCATACATTGTGAACTAGCTTACTCCTGTTTGATGTCTTTCCTAAAAAGATTCTGCATCATTTGGGTTCAACATAAAAAATCTGGAGGTTCTGCTAGCAATGCAGGGTGGAAAAAAGAAGAAAGGAGATCTCATTGGACTTCTAGAAGGCGAAACCTAACAAGAGAAGAATGCTAAGCCATAGCCCATTTTTCAAAGCTGGACTTTGAGCCCATATTTTATCACCTTTTATCCAGCCTTCTCAACCAAATGGGAGAATCTACTAAGAAATGTCTAGGCGGCCTCCTCAAATCATCCCAGCCAAGACAACTTCACAGCCATCAGAAGAGAGGATGGGTTAAAGGTCAGAGGCAAAATCAATCCACTCACTCACACAGGTAGTTCTGTAGAAATCTGAAGCAAACATTATCTCCTAGAGCTTCTGTTCAATGCAGCAATCAAGAGTAGGGATTTTAATGTGGTCAAGAGTAGGGAGGAGAGGAGCAGAGGTGGGGGTGTGGTTAGAAGTATGCGTGTGTTCTCGAGCTTAATCCAGGAGCTATGTCTTGTGGATTACCCACTTAGAGGGGGTTGGTTCACTTGGTCTAACTGTCAGGAGAATGTCCTCTGGTGCCGGTTGGATAGATGCCTGGTCTCGCCGTGTTGGGATGATCATTACCCGACGGTCTCTCAGTCGGTTCTGGCTAGGACCACTTCTGATCACTGCCCTATCCTCATTGCCTCGGAGACTATTAGTCGTGGCCCGGCTCCGTTTAGATTTGAAAACATGTGGCTTACTGAGGGTGGTTTTAGGAGTAGAGTTCGAGATTGGTGGGCTAATAGGGTTATCAATAGTCAGAACTGGAAGGGTTATCAATTTATGCAATCCTTAAAATTCCTGAAGAATAAAATTAAGGAGTGGAATTTAAGAGAGTTTGGCCACCTTAATTCCAGAAAACAGACTCTTACTGAGATCATAGGTCGGATTGATGCTGCCGAGCAGAACAGGGAGATTTCGAGGGTTGAATTTGATGCTAGGCAGGAGGCTAAGAAAGGTTTGGAGGTAGTTCTTAGACAAGAGGAAATCAGTTGGAGACAGA
>JAUPMG010089078.1:0-26480 GCA_031762675.1 Pachysandra terminalis
AGAAGAAGTAAGAGAGTTAGGAAAGAAACCAACTTAGGAGATGGTTTTTATACTTTCCTAGTAGACAATGATCCAACGACCTATAAGGAAGATATGTCTTCTCCAGACTTGCCATCTAATCCTACCATCTCTTCCCTGAGCACTCCTCTTCCATGAGCTCTGTTGATTTTCTCTGGTAGCCGGCATTGCTTCCGGCTATCCCCCCTCCTCCCCCTCTATTGCTTGTAGCTTCCCCCTCTTGGCTCCATGGGGAGGAAAGCTCGCAAGAAACCCTCCCTTGCTTCTCCGTCACCTTCCTCTCTGAAGCCTGTGACTAGGGCCTCTCGATTAGCCTTGGCCACCCCTTTTCCTCCCACTCCCCCCCTGCATCCCTGCTCCCGTTCCCTCTCCCCCTGCTACTCAGCAATCCCCTGCTGATGTTCAGCCTTACTCCTCTCCTGTTTAGCAGTCCTATGCTGTCCCAATACCCTGTTCCTCTCCTTCTCCTTCTTCCCTGCCTTCCCTTGGCTGTCACACCCCTTCCACTTCCCCTATGGATCTTTTTGGGACCTGCATTGTCCCTCCCACCTCTCCTTTTCATTTAGCTCGCCTGCTGTTGCTGATCCTTCTGAGGTCTTTCTTCCTATTTGTTCTTCCACCCCTCCCGTCCTCAGCCCTCCTCATTCTTGTCTTCTAGGGGCTAACCCTCCTCTCCTCTGCCCTTCGTCTTCGTCGCCAGAGCTCCCTGTTGCTCGGACTTAGGGGGCAAATGTAGCCTCTTTGTCTCGGGTCGGGTCTGTCTTGTACCCAGATACTGATAATTCAATTCTTTGCGATTCTCGCCATTCCCCTATTTGCTCTCTCGAGGAGGGAGAGCTGAGGTTGTCACCTCACTTACCATTTTTGGGAAAACAACAAGGATCCCCTCAGCCTGCCACTTTTCCTTCCTCTCCTTTGGCTCAGGTCTCTGCACCTCTGTTGTGCGCAATTAGCACAGCTCACCTGCAGAACTGTCATGCGCAGGTGATTAAGGTGGGGGAGTTGCCTCTTTCAGCTCAGTGGCCTAGCTTAGGCTCTCCAGGCCTCCTTGGACATGTGCCTCCTTCCTGTCTTGCCCCCCCCGAAGTGAATAAGTTGGGGATAGCTAAATGGTAAGACACATTGGTAGGGCATTTCTTGGACAAAAAGCTTCCACTACATGTTGTTACAGCATTGACACAGAGATTGTAGGGCAAGTTTGGAGCTCTTGAAGTTACCTCAAACAACAATGGTTTTTATTTGTTCAAATTCTCCAGCAAAGAAGTGAGGGATAAGGTCATCATAGCTGGCCCATGGTACTTAGCTGGCAAAATTCTCATTTTAAGAGAATGGAGGCCTGGGATGCTGCTGAGAAAGGAAAGCCTAAACACTGTGCCAATTTGGATAAAAATGTTCAATATCCCTCCAGAACTATGGGCCCCTAAAGGGTTGTGTTATGTGGCAAGTGCAATAGGACACCCAATTGACATTGACAAGATGACTAAAAACTATTCTAGGATGAACTTTGCAAAAGTATGTGTTGAGGTGGAGGCTGGGGATGAATTGCCCAACTCTTTCTCCCTATACTTCTTAGGAGATCCTTCAATGGAGGAAATTGTGGACATTGAAGTGGAATATATGTGGAGACCACAAGCCTGCACACAGTGCAAATGCTTTGGGCATTGGACTAAGTCTTATCCAAAATTGGCTGATAAGCCTAAGGTATGGATCCCCACTGGAAGGAAAATCAATGAAGTTCAATCCAATACTGAGGGCAGGACAGTTACCCCATATCTCCCACTGAAATGGTTGAAGAGGTCCATACTGACCATAATCCTGTTGTTCATAACCTCAATGTTGAGAAGGGGCTGAATGACAGTGGGGTAAATAGAGAAAAGAGTAATGTGCTTGAAGAGGATAGGATGGTTCAATTGGAAAGCCATGTTACTAGGGATCTGATTGCAAAACACAAGTCTCATACTAATCCAATGCAATGACACACTGAATCAGAAAACAAATTCAGTTGCTTGGCAGTTGAGGAGGAACATATAATCGACAGGTCAAGCCCATTAATACCTCAAGCTGATCATGGACAACACAACAATTCTTCTGTGATCATAAATTACACCAAGGGTGGGGTTAGTTACTCAATCATCCCCCTTCATGATTAATCTTCTCTGTTGGAACATCAGGGGTCTTAATGACTCCATCAAACAGACTGAAGTTAAGCAGCTAGTTGATTCTAATGCATGTAATATATTTTCCATTGTTGAAACTAAGGTAAGGAAAAATAAGGCTGATGGCATTGCCAATAGAATTGCCCCTGGATGGGCCTCATTCCTCAACTACCCAATGTCTGCCAGAGGGAGAATCTGGATCTTTTGGGGT
Organism: Pachysandra terminalis; assembly: GCA_031762675.1. Lineage (NCBI taxonomy): Eukaryota > Viridiplantae > Streptophyta > Magnoliopsida > Buxales > Buxaceae > Pachysandra > Pachysandra terminalis. Next base: position 2,386 of record JAUPMG010089078.1, read on the forward strand.
GAAAGCACTGTTTCATTTACCCTTATGGTCTGGTCTGAACTACTTATCCATGGGAAACTTATTTTCAAAAATACTAATGATAGTGCCATGGTCAACTTTATTTATGGATCTAATAACATTAATGAAAGAAGGAAATTATTGAGGGATATGACCACAATCAACTCCAGTGAACCTTGGATTCTTATTGGTGACTTCAATGTGGACAGATTCAGCAATGAAAAAAGTGGTGGCAATGGTATCAATGTTCAAGTTGTAAGGGAGTTTAATGAGGTGATTGAAAACCTTGAGCTCAATGATTTAAGGTATAAGGGTAACCAATTTACATGGAATGATAGAAGTCAACACCATGAAAGGATCATGTGTAAGCTTGACAGGGTAATGGTAAACCATGCATGGCTACAAAAGTTCACTTCCTTTAAAGCTGATTTCCTCCCCCCTAGTATATCAGATCACTGCCCATGCTTAATTAGGGTCTGGGAAACCCCTCACACTAGTAAAACCCACTTCAAGTTCTTCAACCATTGGGTGGAACACCCTAGTGTCATGAAGATTGTTGTTGATTCCTGGGCTGAACCTGTACTTGGCAACCCCATGTTTAAAATTGTGACCAAACTAAAAAGACTCAAGCTGATGCTTAAAGAGTGGAGCAGGGCTGAATTTTCTGACATAAGGAGCATAATTAATAAGACAAGAGCTGATATGTTCTTATTGCAGGAAAGAATGCTGAATGGCCATGGGATGAATCTGTACAAAGAAGAAGCTAATAACTTCTCCTTATATATGGCCTTACTGAGGGCTAATGAGTCACAACTAAGAAAAAAATCAAGAGTTCTTTGGTTGCATGAAGGGGATGGGGATAGAAACTCAAAAATTTTCTACAAGTCACTTCTCACCCATAAATCAAGAAACAAGATCCTATCTATGAGGGATCATAGAGGGGACATCATACTGAACCCAGAAAGTATTTCCTCTAAGTTCATTTGTTATCATCGGGAGCAATTGGGTGAGTCCCACCCACCAAGGGCTATCCCTGACATACCCTTGGTTGGTAGGAGAACTATATTTGAGGATAATGCTAGTGACCTCATGAAGAAATTCTCTATGGAGGATGTGAAGGAATGTATGTTCAGTCTTAGGGATGACAAAGCCCCTGGCCCTGATGGGTATACCCCCAAATTCTTCAAAGCCACATGGGAGATCACTGGTCAAGATGTTTGCAGGGCCATACTTGACTTCTTTAGGAGTGGTAAACTTCTCAAACAGGTAAATCATACTGTCATTACATTGGTCCCTAAGGGTCCCAACCCTTCTAAGGTTGAGGACTATAGACCTATATCCTGTGTGAATACCCTTCCCAAATGTATTGCTAAATTGATAGCCAACAGACTTAAATCAGTTCTTAGTGAACTGATTGGGGATCAGCAGTTAGCTTTCCTACCTGGAAGGAAAATATCTGATAACATACAGCTTACCCATGAGCTTTTCAAGAACTATCATATCCACAAAGGTGCCCCAAGGATTGCATGCAAGATAGACCTGAGAAAGGCCTTTGATAATGTCAGGTGGGAGGCTTTAGAACTGATGTTTAATGCCTGGCATTTCCCCCCAAAATTCAGCAGCTGGATCAAGAGTTGGTTAGCACCGCTTCTTACTCCATTAACATTACTGGAGTCTTGAATGGGTTTTTTACAGGTAAAAGACGTCTAAAGCAAGGGGACCCCCTCTCCCCTTATCTTTTTACTGTCATTATGGAACTGCTTGATAGATGTATACAGTTAAAACTGAGGAACCAGCACTTTTCCTACCTTCCCAATGTGAGGGGCTGAAAATAACTCATCTTTGCTTTGCTGATGACCTGTTCATTTTCCATGGAGCTGTCATTGGGTCTGCACAAGTCCTAAAGGATGCTATGGATGTATTTGAGCTGGTGGATGGTCCAGCAATCAAATTTAATAAATCTTCACTGTTTGCCTATGCTGTAACCCAGTCTGTCCTTGATCAAGTGAAGTCAATCTGGGGGTTTGGTGAGGGAAAGTTGCCTATCAAATATCTAGGTGTTTCTCTCATTTCTTCTAGACTCAAATGCAGTGATTGTAGAGAGCTCATAGAGAGAATGTCTACAAGAACACATGCCTGGAAATTCAGAAATTTAAATTATGCAGGCATAATAGAACTCATCAGATCAGTGCTCTTCTCACTCCAAATCAATTGGAGTTCCAACTTCATCCTTCCAAAAAAGGTTCTGAAATCCCTTAACAAAGCATGCTATAGATACCTTTGGGATGGGAATGATCTGAAAAAGAAAATTGCAAAGGTTGCTTGGAATGATATCTGTATGCCCAAAGAGGAGAGGGTATGGGATTGACTAATATCCTACATTGGAATCAAATTTCCATCTACAAGAAGATATGGCAAATTGTCAATAAGAGGAGATCTCTCTGGGTGGACTGGGTTTACCACTACCTCATCAAACAAAAAATATTTTGGGCTAAAAAAATCCCTACTCAGTGTTCTTGGTGCTGGAGGAAAATACTGCAGTCTAGACTGAAGATAAGGGACCTTATAAGCTGGCAAATTGCAAATGGGAATGATGTTTGGGTGTGGTGGGATATGTGGCATCCTAACAGCCCATTGATAGCACGTATCCCACCAAGAAGTGTGCATAGGGCAGGCTGCAAACTGGATGACAGAGTGGACATAATGATATATAATGGACAGTGGAGAGCTGACTATGGGCTGGAGTTGAATCGACTCAGAGACCTACTGAATCAAGTACAAATTCATAACATCTCTGAGGACAAACCAATTTGGAAACCTGCTCATAATGCAGTATTTAGCATGAATTTAGCTTGGGAGGCATGTAGATCACACAACCAAACTGTCAAATGGTCTCAACTGATCTGGTTTAAGGGTTCCATCCCTAAACACAGATTCATTGCTTGGCTAGCACTTAGAGGGAGGCTTCTAACTCAAGACAGATTCATTAGGATGGGGGTTATTCCTCATTCTTGGTGTTCCTTCTACAATTCCACTGAGGAAACCATTGGTCACTTGTTCTTTGCATGCAATTTTTCTGATTGGATTTGGAGCAAAATCATGGATATGAATGAGAATAGAAGGTCCCCACTACCCTGGAAAGAGGAGATTGAATGGTGCATACATGTCTGTCAGATTAAGGATATACAAGGCATGATTACTAGGCTGAGTTTTGATTACATCTGGAGGGAAAGGAATTGCAGAATTTTCCAGGCTGTTCACTCTGACAAGGAACACATCCTATCTTCTATAATGGAGGACATTAGATCTATAATGCATTCAAAGCTAGGACAAGGGGCTGTTTCATACCAGAACAGAAGAGTGCTAATGAATTGGAGACTGCACAACTTACTTACCAAATTGAATTTCAGTAGAAGGATTTTTGATTGTATCCATTTTGGAATTTTCCTCTAGCCTTGGCAGGTGGATGCTGGGTTGATTTACCCACTGTACTGTACAGGTTTTATCCTCTTTTTATTTTCCTTTATAAACTTAACTTCCAAAAAAAAAAGAAAACATTACTTTTTACAATATATCAACAGGTGTGAAAGAAGGAAGAGGAAAAAACATCTGGCCCAGGAGCACTATCCTTAGCGATTGAGAAAACAACAAATTTAATTTCATCTTCTAACGAAGGGTTGGAAATCAAATCATTCTCATCCGAAGATATTAAAGCAGGAATGCAATCCAGTAAACTAGGGTCCCCATGACACGGTTCGCAGTCAGAATGTTACGAAAATTGTCAGAAGCTGCATCATGGATCTCAAAAATATTATCACTAACAACCCCATTAGGGAGAAGAATGTAATTTGATTGAACTTTCTCATATCTTTGGTTAAAGAGTGAAAGAATTTAGAGTTTGAATCACCCTCTTCAATCCAACGAATCTTGGATTTCTGTTTCCAATAGATCTCCTCTTGTACCACCGCCTTCTCATAATCAACCTTATGAGCCTTAAGATCAAAAAATGTAGCGTCTGACCAGTTGGTTTGTAAGGACTTTTCCAAGGACAAAATCACATCAGATAAGTCATGCATTTTCTGAAAAATATTACCAAAAGTGGATTTATTCCAACCTTTTAATGCCATCCTTAGGAATTTTAACTATAACACCAACACTTCAAGCGGATTACCTGACCTTGGAATCAACCAATTATCTTTTACAAAACTAATAAAGGAATCATGAACAATTCACATACGTTGAAACTGGAAAGGACGAGGACCATAAGAAATAAAGGATCCAAACAATAGGAGAAGAGGAGAGTGATATGACCTAATCCTTGGAAGATGAGAGACTTTAAAGTTTGAAAATTCCAGAAGAAATTGAGAATTAACCAAAAATCTATCCAATCTGCCCTAAATACGTCTGTTACCTTCCTGTTCATTGCACCAAGTAAACCTCAAGCCAGAAAAATCCTCGTCAAGAAGGCCACGATGATTAACCATCTGCTGGAATTCACCCATTGCTGAATTGGACACTCTTTTGCCACCCAACTTTTCAACACTTTATAGTACAGTATTAAAATCACCCACAACAAGCCAAGGACCAGGAAAACATTAAGAAGAGAGATCACGCCAAAGCGCTCTTCTATCATCTAGGAAGCATTTAGGATAGAGAATTGACATATATGTTTCCTTGTTAAGAACAAGATCCACCAATCTAACAACTAGAAATTGGTTGGACATAGACAAAAGGCTCAAAGAGAAAACTTAGGATCCTAGAAGGCCCAAACTTTACCATCAATGGCCTCATTACACATGAAAGAGTGAAGTTTTATTCTTTTACTAAGACTCTCCATAAATTTTGAATTCATCATAGGGTCTAGAATAGCAACTAAGCCTGTAGAATTATCTCGAACCAATTTCTTTAGATGAGCAACAGTTGCCGAATTGCCAACAACTAGCGCATTCCAAATGAAAAAGTTTTTCTTCATTGTGAGACAGTAGAGAAATTGGCTCTAGTTTGGGAACGAGTGCTAACACCACGTACCATAATAATATTCTTCTTTTTTTGCGCTTTTTAATTGTTTGAGCCACATCTTCCCCATGATCAGAACTGAAAGCCACAACCAGATCTTGAGAAGAATCACAATTTCAGAATTGGAAGCCCGAGAAATTCAGCTTGACCCGTATCTTCATCACTAGAATTCTTAACCAATTCATCAAATAAATTTAATGTCAGAGATTTAACAGCTGAGGAATCTGTAGGAGTAGCAGGAACCGGGAGGGGTGATCCATCCATTAAATTAATTAAAGGAGGCAATGAAACAATAGGAATTGGATTGTTATTGACAAACCCAGAAGTAAGAATAACGCCATCCCTCTGAACCAAAGGGGCTTTACCTTTATCAACACTCACAGGCAAGGAAGCATTAGTCATGCAAACTTTAGCAGCATCAACATCTGACAAAGGAACTGAATCCGAAATTACCTCAGTAGGATCAACAACCGTATCAATAACAGGATTAACTGCTGTAACATTCGTATCCAAATGCTGAACATTAGATGTTCCAGCAATATCCGAATTATGAACGATGCCAGCCGCCAAATTAATAGTGTGAATATCATTAGTGTTTGCATGCTGAACATTAGATGTTCTCGCAATATCCGAATTATGGACAATGCCATCATCAACTCGTCCAATCAAGCACGTCTACGTTGATGGCGTAAAGAATTTTCGTTCAAAGACAATAGCTCCTTTGAACCTTCAACAGGCTTTTGAATAGTAGGATCCAGTTTCTTGCAATTTTCCAGAACATGACCCTGCAACTTACAATGATTACAATATGGAGGGATTTTATCATATTCAATGCTTTTCCAGAACCCAGAATCACGGCCTGTGTTAATCCATATTTTATCAGGTAAATTTTTTGCAACAATCATTTCAATGCAGACCTTAGCAAGACTTGGTTGTGTGAGACCTAAAGTTGCCTGGTCAAATTTCAAGAATCTACCCAGAGAGTTTGAGATAGGTATTAAGAAAGATGGATTAAATAGCCGAAGAGGTAAACTAGAAAGATTTACCAAAATAGGGGCAATAGCCGATTCCGTCTTCGGATCAAACGAAGTAGTCCATTTAAATAATCAGAAGATAAAACCTTTGATAAATGAAGAGCAACGAGTCCAAGCACGAATATAGTCAAAAAGAGAAGATAGATGAAGCATAACATGGCGATAATCCAAGAGACCAACTACAAAAGGATCTTGAAAACCCCAGGATTGAGCAATCAAAGATCGAATAATCTCCATAGATGGTCTGCCTTGTGAGAATTTGTAGTGACCCTAAACCCGAAAATAATATCTATTAAATTAATTTGAGATTAACTAAATGAAACAAATAATGAAAATGATCAATAGGGGTTAATTGGTAATTTCTTGTAATTAATGGTGTGAGATTTAGACTAATTAGAGCATAGCGTTAATTATTAATCAAATATCTGAGTTGGGGTTAAAGTGTAATAAGAAGGAAGTATTAGGGGGTAGAAGTAATTATAGAACTTAAAATTTAAAATTGGACGCATAAGGGAGGTGGAGGTCGTGGATTTGGTAATGGGGGAGAGGGAAGGGAAAGTTGCTATAACATCTCCCTTACCTTCCCATTCGATGAGGGTTGTATTAAGAGAAGGATTGTGGGTTAGGAAAGTGAGAGAGAATAGAGTAGAGAGAGAGAAAGAGAGAGAGAGAGAGAGCAGAAAAACCCTAGCCGTCACCTTGCTTGGAGAAGAAGAAAGAGGAAAAGAGGAAGAAGAAGAAGAAGAGGAAAAGGAAGATAATAGATTCCAGATCTGAACCTAAGAACACTAGGAGGTAAGTTCCATTTTCTGTATAGTCCTCTTGGGATCATCGAGTTCGTTTTAATGTTTAGAATGCATGAATGTGTAATTGTGAGTATGGTTTTCGAAATCACGATCCAAATGTGACGAGTAATATCTTATTGAAATGCATTTTTATCCGATTGTAATTGGAATGGTGCCTATTCTTGTTTCACATGTTTACGGGATAATTTATGTTTTATCGGTGCTAGAAACTATATGTGAGGTTAATTTATGTTTAGATCTTTTGATTTGTTTAGATGAAGATTTATCATGTTTGATTTGATTTTATAATGAACTTGGTAGTTATAATTATTCTATGTGATTTTGGATTGAACTAGATTGATATGTTTCGAGTTTGGGACTTCCAGGAAGAATCTGAGAATTCAATTCCTATGACCCGTCGGCAGGCATCGGTACATCGGTGGTGCTGCCGACAGGGTCTAAATTATGCCTTGGATGTAGTGACCCGGATCTGGAAATTAATATGATAATTCAATTTGGGATTATTTAAATGAATTAAATAAGTATAAATAGAAATTTGGAAATTTTATTTTATTGTCTATGCCTTTAAGTTAATGTAGAAACTGGAAATAGTTAGCTCAGAAGGAATCAAAATCTTTAGATAAACTTAATAATGTAAATTTTACTGTTTTAATTGAATAAAGGAACTAATTGTAAGGATAATATATGTTTTGATAGATATAGTACATATTTTGGGCCATAACCTTAAGAAAAGGGTAGTGTTGTCACGCCCCAAATCTGAGATATAGGATCTTGAGGATTCCATGGGAATAACCTTCGGATCTACCACGTGGATACGGATAACCAGCCACACGATCAACCCAATCCTGGTTGAATCATAGTCAAACAATAATTGAATAGCGGAAGTCTAAAATAATTAAAACCAAACCATAGCCCAATTAAAAGTATATTGAGCTAACAACCCACAATAAAGTAGTCTTAAACTTTATTACAACTTTTGCCCACATGGGGTAAAACCAAAGAAAATAAAAGCAAAAAAAGTAAATCAATAGTCTCAATGAATAAAGTAATTCAACATAATCTCTTCTCCAGTAGCCAGCTAGGGTCAGACAATCCGATCACCTGTAGAGATAAGGATCAGCTGAAGCCTAGTAGAGAAATCCAACAAGACTACAATATCTACTGTTATACAGGTATAACAATACAGTTAATTCATGCATTTCAACCATCATATAATAACACAGTAAAATGTGTGTTAAACATATCCTCATACGATATCTCACATATTAGTATGCATATTACAACATCATGTGAAATCACAATTCACATGGACACCACACAAGATCATATTATAACAAGTCAATGATTCACCATTCCCATAATCCCACTATGTTAATATGACCTACATGATCCTATCATGTTCAACCAGATTCCACATGGATCTACCATGTTTGAAACAACATACATACATGCACTCACAAGGATTATAGCAAACACATAGTTACACTATGTTCCACAACAATATCCACATGGTCCCACCATGCTACGGCCAAGTACAAAGACCACATGGTTCCACCATGTTACAACCATCATTCATTTAGGAACTTTCACCCACGGTGAAGTACACCCATAATCATTAACAATATCCACTCAACATTCCTTTAGGGACTTTCACCCACAGTGGAGGCACACCCGTAACCAATCACAGTCACAACCAATTCCAACACATAATAAATACCACATGGTCTCACCATGCTACAGTTAACATACCTTTAGGGACTTTCAGCCACGATGGAAGTACACCTATAATCAATCACAACATCCAATCAACATTCCTTTAGGGACTTTCACCCACGGTGGAAGCACACCCGTAACCAGCAACAATATCTAATCAACATTCCCTTAGGGACTTTCACCCATAGTGGATGTACACCCATAATCAGTAACAATATTCAATCAACATTCCTTTAGGGACTTTCACCCACGGTGGAAGTACAGCCATAATCAGTAACAATATCCAATCAACATTCCTTTAGGGACTTTCACCCACGGTGGAAACACACCTGTAAATAGTAACATAATCCACAAGGCTCTGCCTTGCTAAGACCAATCATTAACCAATCACAATTACAATCGATCCACACAAGTTACCAATGATAATGCATTTTAATCAATCAATCATCACATGCAATGCAATGCAGGTATACGATGCAATTATGAAATGAGATGAAGTGCGATGCAATGCAGGTATGACCAGGCCTAGCCCAATCATATGCTCAATCCAACTCACGACCATACAACCCATTCTTTTAGGGGCTTGCACCCATGGTAGAATACACCCTATCATTAACCTGTTATTTTAGGGACTTGCATCCACGAAAGAACTTACCTTTTGCGACCATTACATTTTAGGGGCTTGCACCCACGGCTCGATACACCTTATGCTACCATCACATTTTAGGGGCTTGCACCCACGGCTAGATACACCTTATGCTACTAGACCCATCACATTTTAGGGGCTTGCACCCATGGCTGAAAACCACTTTACGTTACCAGACCTTCCTTTATTGACTTTCACCCACGGTGGAATACACCCTTACCAAACCTTTCCTTTTGGGGACTTTCACCCACGATGGAAGTTCACCCATCTAGATCACAATTCAAGTTATAAGCATCAATCATAGACAATATTAACAAATATGGATACTCACTATATCCTTAATCAACACACAAGATGTCATCAAGATCAACATAATGCAAACATAAGTCAACCCAAGTGAAACATAAATCAACATTAGATGCTAAGGCACCATTCTGCCAATCAAATCCTATGTGAGCATTTCTAATCATAATAATCCTATCTTGAGGTCTTATGATCATATCCAAAACCTTTGAACTAATATCATCTCTTATTCCATCCGAATCAGTACAATAATCTTGAATTTTTGAGCTTCTCCTACACTTTTCATAATTCAACCAATTCTAGATCTTTTACACACAAACCAACTATACAGGCATGTTTACAACTCACTAGGTAACACATCCCTAAAATTTGACCTCATTCGGACCTCGGCAACATCTCGGTAGCTGTCGAGACTCCTACCGAACCTCGGTAGATAGTCCAGAGAAAATGCTGTTTTTGGGGTTTTCGGCAGGTGTTCGGTAGCTGCCAACACTCCTGCCAAACGCAGAAATTCAGCAATTTTCTGGGTTTTCACCTACGGTTTCATGCCTATACTTAAAATACTTAATTTCTCTGGTATTAACAATCATAATTAAATCTCTAAAACTTACTCATGGGATCCAAACATCAAACACATAACAATTTATTAATTCTATGTATCTAAACAAGTAAATTCATGAATAAATCACACTAGATCTAAAACACATCAGAATATCAATATGCACAGGAATTTGGTTCTAACATATAAATCATCCAAATTATAATATAGAATCCATTCATGCTATTTTCATTAGATCACTAATCTAATATGCTTTCACATTCAAGATCATGCATTCATCTATACCTATAGCATTGAAATCGTTCATAAACATAGTTACCGTAGAAACACAGGAATCCTTACATTGTTTTCCGTAAATCTAAGTTAGGTAGATTTCTAGTAACAAGGATCACCCAATCTTCTTCTTCTTCTTCCAAAACCAGATTTCTGCACACCTTTTCCTCTCTTTCATTTTGGACGTGTGAATCCCAAAGACAGTTTCTCTTTCTTCTCTCACATGATCTTGTACACTAAGCAAGAGAATAGGTTAAGGAACCTTCCCGTGCTTACATGTGTCCCTCCCATATCTATCCATAACTTCCTAATTCAAGTCCCCAGGTGAGAGACTAATCTAACCCTAATGACTAAATTAAATGGCACCTCCATCCCCTAAGCTTAAAGCGTCCAAACAAAAGCCCTAAACTTTATAAGTTTATAAAATTACTTAGGTGACCCCAATAATAATTACATTAACACCATGGACCCTATATTATTTTATAATTACAAATAAGTACTAATTTCAATTATCCAGATACACAATCCTATATAATCTTTCATAATGGATTTTCATTGTTAATTATAATTAAATTATATTAATTATAATTTAAAGACACGGGTCGTTACAAGTGTGGTATTTCACCTTTAGTTTGAATTGTTGTTGTAACTGTTTTGGTGTAGTGACCTTCACCCCACTCTCTTATTTAATGATTAAATCCTATTTAATCATCTAAATGGAGTTTAGGATTTAATTGTTAGACGATTGGCTGAATTGGACTAAAGTGTAATTAAGTTGAATTATAGGGTGATTTATGAAATTTATGATAGTTTTAGGAGATTTGGGCTTAGGCCCCAAAGTACGAGGTGTATAGGAACTTGGGCTAGTCGTTTATGAGATGAGGATACTTTAGTCTTTACACATAATTTGAATCAAATTGGTGTGGAGGGAAAGCCCCACTAACTCCATAATCCATACGTATAGGGTAGTGGGAAAATAACCACATCCGGAGGAAAGGCTTGAACCAAAGGAGAAAGAAGAAAGGAATGAGATTTGTAGAAATTTCTAGAGAAGGAAGAAGGAGAAAAAGGGAGAAAGCAAAAAGGAAGCCTTTTGATAGAAATCCTTGGTGTAGAAGTTCAGAAAAACCTAAGCTTGGCTAGAGGTAGGGATTTCCTTAGTTTCTATGGTAGGCATGTTTGTAGAATGTAATAATTTTATGATATAATAAATATAGGTTCATGATGCTGCATTTGGTTGAGATATGCATATTATCTATGAATTTTTCATGTTGTGTGGTGATTGTGTTTATAATTGTCAAATTATGAAAATTAGGAAGAAATCTTAGTTTATGAACTTTGATTCATGAGAATTTAGTGAATTTTTCATGTTAATCTGGAATTGAGGTTTTGTTTATGGCATGTTAATTTGGTTTATAATGGTGTAATTCCTATGGTGTTAAATGTCAAATTTTTGTATATGGAAGTTTGGGCACGAAGCTCTAGAGAGAAAACAAGTTTCTGGGCTGAGATTTCCTGCTCGACAAGAAGCTCGGCAGCTGCCGAGGTCACCTGCCGAGCAGAGCAAAGTCTTAGGCCCTACTGCTGAGACTCGGCAGCTGCTGAGGGTACCTCAGTAGGAAGCTCGGCATCTACGAAGCTTGAAATATTTTTTTATATTTTTGATTTATTTGTTAATTAGGGACACCATGGTCTAAGTTTGAGGTCCGTCTGGTCAGTATAAAAATAGTTATGATTTAAACACCGATGAGGTGCCAAAACTGAGAAAATGCCCTGCGGTAGGTAGCTCGCCAGCTATCGAGCTACTATCGAGCTTCGAATGACTTGAAATTTCATGGAGAGCTCCATGAGAGTATTTTTAGTGTGTGTAGTCTCGATTTGTGTGCAAAGTACATGTGTATGGTTAATTTGGTGAAACAAAGTGTGTTAACTGCCTAGTTTTCAATATGAATTGACTATGTATGGTGTGATATTATATGTGAATGTGATTCTAAATGGTTGTATCATGAAAGAAATTATATGGTATGAAGTTAGGATGAATGAAAGTCAAAGCATAAGAATTGGTTGGAATATGGAAAGTGAGTCCTACATGAGTCCTGTGAACTGTGATATGTATTATACATGAAAAGGTTGTGGTTATGTGATGCTTGAGATATGCATGAGTTATGTTGAATGGTCCTTGAGTGACCCATCCATGTATTCAATATGCATGAGGTTAGTAATGAGTTATGGTAAATTGCCCTAGAGTGACCCATCCATGCATCAGTTATGCATAAGGAACAAACGTGAAAATAGTTAGGGGAATTGAGCCCCATGGGATGAGAATCCCACTAAACCATGATGTACACATGGGAGGTAAGAGAGCAGTATCTAGATGTATTAAAATGGATGCCCAGTAATTATTATTACTTGATAAGAGAGCTTCGTCCAGCTGTAGTAAATTGGATGCCAAGGTAACTTGGAACCAGTTGATCACCGGAATAAGAATTTCATTAGTTAGCGTTCATACTATGTGTATTGCATTACTTGCATTTGATCATTATTTTGCATTGCATTCTTGTTTGTGTGCTTGTATCGTCATCGGTGTGCTCATAGTACTCATTTGCAAGTATTGCATTGATTGATGTGTGACAATGGATTAAATTTGGTGTTCTGTGTGACTAGGTGCTTGATTTTAGTGTAATGTATGATTATTACCTGAGTTGTAGTGTAAATTATATTTGTGATTAATTGTGTGGTGTGAATGGTATGACTATTGAAAGGGGATTGTCAATGTATTGAAGGTGCCATGGGAGTTGGTAGCCTCAGAAATTCTAAATTAATCATGATGGGATCATGAGTGTTTGATAACTGTGAATGAGATAAATATTGCTATATATGAAAGTTATGTGATTCATGAGAAAGTCATGAAAGGACTTGTAATGAGTTAAATTTGTATAGTGTATGCTAATAGATTGTAGTATGACATGTTTATGTTGAATTGTCTATATGAATGATAAGAACCTTGATAATGAACTACATAGGTGTTTTTTAGAAAATTGTATGAATGAACTTGTTTTATTATATGTCTAAAAAAGTATCTGCTGTCGTTGCTTTGGAATTTTCCTACTGAGATTCAAAGCTCACCCCTATGTTGAAACATGTGAATTCCTCGAATGAAGTGGATATCAATGGTTGATCCTTAACTAGATGAAACATTGGAGTTTATGGACTTGTTTAAGAACCTTGTTTTATATTACTTTAAGACCCCAAATGGGCAGTACTGTTGTAATATTTTAGTTGATGTTGGTTATCTTTTGATGGAACTTGTTAAGGTTTTATTTTTATCAGATTTCTGCTCGATTACTTAGTTATGCTCTGTGGAACCATGGGATTGGTTATCTATATTTTTTGTTGGTAGCCGCATCCACTATGTGGATCCGAAGGTTATTCCCTTTGAAATCCTTGAGATCCCATATCTCGGATTCGAGGCGTGACATTGGATGAGTCTGTCAAGCCCCAGATCATGTGGCACAAATCCCTAGGTAGCATGGCACGGATCTCAAGGTGAGACCTTCGAGATCCACGCATAGACAGCGGATTGCTACCAAACCACAAACGAGAAGATAAAAGTAATAACTTACTTTCATTGAATATTGAATCAGAGTGCGAAAGTCTATAAATTTTTGAAATCAAAGTTAAACTCTTACAAACATAAACCGTCACAGGCTTCAGCAGAGCCTAGACTTACAAGGTTCATATTAAAAATCCCTAAACAACCGTACATCAAAATAAAGTTGATGTATTGTCACCACACAGTTTAACGAATTCAGCTGACTTGTAACCTACACAATTCGTTATACCATAAAAACATAAGCACAACTAAAAATATCCAGAACTCCTCAATCAATAGGAGGTCCCACCATACTATCACAAGACAACTCACAAAGTAAAGCAGCCAAAAGTTAAAAGCATCCTCTAACACTCCTCCCATCCTACAACATAAGAAGTTGCGTGAGACATTGATTGCCCAGTAAGCGTATGACAGTAACCCGTCCTCTTATGGAAATCAGATCAAGGGTTAGTACAACAATAATCATAATACAACATGTGTATTTAAATATGAAATGGAATGAACAAATGAATCAATCACATGATCTATAGTGGATGCAATGAGGAAAATGATGGAAATGCTAAGTGAATGAACCAAACTAACGTATCCTGATAAGTGGACCTTAACACAAAGCTTCTTAACCAAAACCAATTCAAGACATCGTCCTAGGGAATTCCAGAAGCCTCATCTTCATTTCGGATGCTAACCCATGGCATGAAGTCCACCATGTACTAATTTACGAGTGTATCATACTCGAGGGATAGCAAACCTGTATAGGATCTCGCAACCATCCTACCCTTATTTAAGTGGACCCTTTCACCCCACGGGTGTAGTCAACCCTTCGGAGGATTTTCTCAGTTTCTCTGTAGATTTCCACCTCCCGGTTCACTTATCATTCAACCTCAGTCTAGCATGTTATGCATTAAACTAGGATTTTAAATGAGGATAGAAAATGGAAACCATCCACACGCCCATACAAGCGTATAATCTGATTGCCAACCATCATAAGCTTCCTATGACTTATCACATCACAAAAATCATACAATCAGTAATCCAAATCATTTCTAAGTCACATCCATATCAGACCCAGGGTGGGATGATGGTCACAACAACAACTTCAGAACACTTAGTTTGACTCCCTGTAGGTAGGCTAGATGCCTTCAGGTCAAAAACTCAATCACGATTAATAGTCGAAGCCCTTCACCACCCACCCGAGGAATCCACAAAAATCCTCTTTACTGCGCAATATTTCAGTTCGTCGGTAGGGTGTTCGGTGGACCGAACCCTGCCGAATAGCAAAATTACTCTACTAATTGGTCTCTATCAGTAGGGTGGTTGGTGGACCTAACCCTGCCGAATACTTTGTGTATTTATCATCTGTTCGGCAGGGTCATCTGTGGACCGATGCCTGCTGAATAGCAAATTTTGCCTAAAAACACTTCTCTGTCGGTGGGGTAGTCGGTGGACCAAGCCTTACCGACAGTGCTGAATTTTGGGTAAATTTATGGGTTGCTAATGTCTACTCCATGTATTCAAATCGAATCAAAAACACATAAATTCAAACACAAAACACTCTAAACACATTCTAGGAAAGAAATCATCATAAAAACACATATTTACAAGGATCTAATCATGGTTAACATAATAATCGCATAAATCATAAAAATAGAGCATAAACACAATAAATCTCAGATTCATAATCGAACTACACCATCAACACAACTTACATGATCGTTCTCGTCGCTTGATGATAGCTTTCCGGAGTTCTTCCTCTTCTTTTCTATGAGGCGGTGTCTGCAAACACAGAGTTCTCTTAGTGCACGATCAAGCCCCAAACCGATTCCCTTTATTTTCTTCTTTTCTCTTCTCAGCCTCTTTCTCAATCCAAAACTCATATCTAGATCTGTTAGGAGAATAGATAGAGAATGGAAACCCCTAAACCCTGAGTTTTTTTGCCCTTCTCCCCATTCTTCCTACCAAAATCGTTCCCATGCACGATCAACAAACACACTGATTGTGCGCCCATCTCATTATATTGAATTTAAGAGTTCAATCAACCCCAAAGTTCTGAATATATCCCTATAAACCCCAAAACTCATATATACATAACACAGTAGCCCATAATGATAATTAAGCACATAATATATACCAATTAATTCCAGAAAATTACCAAATACTTATATAAAATCAAATAATTAAAACCAAACATCTTTCAGTGGATTTAGGTCCTTACAGAGTCCATCGGCAGGCAACGGCTCACCATTCACCCTGTCGACAGAGACTTAAATGCACAAAATAGGGGTTCTTCAGTAGGTACCGGCACACCGATCACCCTGCTGACAGGGACTCAAATGTGGAGACACTAAAAAATACCTGGTCTTTACCGGCAGTCCAAAACCGTTGGGAATGATATCAAGACCGCAGTCTAAACCATTCTCGGCGGTCCAGTGAACCCCCGGGAAACCCCTCGTCGCGATAGGCATTGTCAGCGGTCCGCACGGTGGTCCTGATTAACCGCTGAAAATTCTTCCTGTTCTATCGGCGGGCTTAAACCGCTGACCAAACCGTATTAAACGACGGGTTTTCTTGTTTATAACGAAGGTGTAGGACCGCCGCCTCTTATATGTCTTTCTCAGCAGTCGAAAATCGTTGGAAAAGACGGATAATACAATGATTTAAGTTCATATGCACGGCGGTCCGGACCGCCGAGAATATGTTAGATAGCTCGACGGTTCTATAAGACCGCCGAGAATACATTAGAGATCTCGGCGGTCCTATAAGACTGCCGTTAATAGTCTTTTTTTTTTTTTTTTTTTTAAATCTCCCTATTTCTACAGAATTAAGAACCTGTAAATAAACCTGTACAAGAGCAAACACTACAATTCAAGTCTATTAAACCTACAAGAAATTAAACCTGTACAAGAACAAACACAATTCAAGTCTATTAATTAAACTTACAAGTAAACTTGTAAAAATATATACATGTTACATATGAAGAATATATATATAGAATGATGCAAACACAATTATATCTACTAATATTTATTTCAACAACAAACACAAATGTCAAAGTATATATAATGAAACTAGTAAAACAAAATGCCGATCATGAACGTCCCCAGGCCGCTACTAATCTCCTCCACCCTACAATACAGATTATATAAACTAATTTAGTTATCATGCTTAGAGAAAATAAATATCAAATATAAGTATAGATTATAGATATAAGATCTAGATTCTACCTGACGTCTCATATTCTGGATCAAGCGCTCTAATGCAGCCGTTTTATCATTTGTCTGGGACTGGGCAGCAGATAGCCAAGAAAACTCCTCATCCCTCGCAGCGTGGGCATCAGCTAGCTGAGAAATCTCATCATCCTTCCAAGCGAGCTCGGTAGTGAACTGGGCAGTCAACTCCTAAACCCGCTCGCAAGGTAGAGATCTCCGCCTCTGGACTCATTCTAGCCTGGCTCCCGGAGGACCCCAGCGACAATCCAGTTGGGGTATGTCCCAACCCTATCCTGTGAGCCCTCCGGAAGCGGTGCTCTCAATTCTTGCATTTCCCTCTGCATGAAAAAGAGAAGATATAAGGAATATAATTGGAAATCAACATAAGCATTCAGTCTTTGTATCAAAAGTCAATTTGATCACCACTACAAAATTCTTCAATTTAGCGGTTAGCCTAACCATTAGTGTGTTTTTTTGGTAGCCTTTGATCCAAACTTGTATTTTATTCTAGAAAACCTTTTGAACACCTGTAATATGTTAAACTAAGTATGTTAGACCTATTCACAAGTCCTATAAGTGCCTCTATAAAACTTTGGCCACCTTGAACCACTTTTTCACTGATTTTGATTTTGAACTAGACCTTGATATTTTGCAAATGTGGGGGCTATAGCTTAGGCAACCTTAAATACATCTGTTCACATGTTTGAATTGGATTTTATTACTGTGTATAATTTGTTATATTGATATGTGTGTTTTTGGGTGACTACTTGTGCTGAATTTGCCTAGGACCATGAAATTTTGCAAATGTTGAGGGAATGTGATTTTTATGATTTCTATAGCTTATGCAACCTTAAATACATTTGCTCACATGTCTGAATTGGATTTTATTGCTTTGTATAATCTGTTATGCTGATATGTGTGTTTTTGGCTGACTACTTGTGCTGAATTTGCCTAGGACCATGAAATTTTGCAAATGTGGGGTGGATGTGATTTTTATGATCTCTATAGCTTAAGAAACCTTAAATACATCTGCTCACATGTTTGAATTGGATTTTATTGCTGTGTATAATCTGTTATGCTAATATGTGTGTTTTTGGGTGACTACTTGTGTTGAATTTGCCTAAGACCATGATTTTCCCACACCTACCTCTCCAAAATGGGCTTTCTGAAGAAACCCTTCCATCCAAAGTGGCTTTTAGAAGTGTAAAATATTAGGTAAGAATCCGTTTTAGGTCTAGTAAGGACTTCATGGCTCTCTGTTTGGTTCGATTTAATCGAATCCTAAACCAAAAACCAAAACCAAACCGCTTTTTTTTGGTTTTCGATTTAAACCGAATCAAGTGACAGCCCCTAGTTGCATGTGTCATAAGTTCCTAGTCAAAAGAAGCATAGGATCTAATGTTTGATTTTGGTGATTCAATTTCGTTGAGATTTGAGTAAAAGTGGTTTTATCAATATAATGTTTTTTTTGTTGTTGTTCATGTAATGTTTGTGGAGGAAGTACACACAAATAGTGATTAGTAATTGATTGAAATGAGGTTAATGTTGGGTTTTATTCTATAACCGACATAATTATTTGGAATGTCTAATTTAGTTTTTTAAGAGCTCGATTTGACTAACAAAACATGTCTTAACAAAAATAGGAAAAGGTTGTGTTTTTCTGCATAAAGGGCTTTAGTCACTTAGACCTTAAAGCATGCAGACTATTATTAGCAGAGCTACAGGAACACTTACTATTCTCTCAGCTGCCTCCTTAGAAAATGGGACGTCCATCCTTGTCGGCATGTGTAATCGGGAAGATATCTGCTCGACTCAACGGGACGGCTGATCCGCTCTTTAGCCGCTATTAGAACACAAAAGAAAAATAAAACATTCTCTCAAATTACAAGTATGTAAGAGTGTAAAAAAAAAATTAATAATTTAGTAGATAAATAAATATGAGAAATTTACCTCCTCCTCCCTGACGTATGCATGAGCATCTGTTTTGATCTGTTGTCTTTATTTATCGTGCTTCTTCTCTGCATCACATCTAATCAACAAGTAAGATATATTTATTATTTATTTTAATTTGTAGTCAACAATAGCAAGGAAATAGAAAATATTATAAATACATCATACCTGGGCCTCATCAGAACACAAGAAGGCAAAACAATTACGCCATTGCTCTTGTGGACAACGATATGGAAACTTTGCTAACAGTAACGCATGATCATCGAATTGATCAAATATGTCCCGATTGAGGTGGGACCTATATTCCCTCCACTTCTTCCCAATTGATTCCCAACAATATTTTCGAAGTTCAGCCGGGATATCAAATATTTCCCGCATTGCACAAACCAAGAAAAATGTGGAATTATACTGGGGCATTACATAGTTCTAATAAATAAACAAACTTAAAATACTTGAAGAAAGTAGAAAAGTTATACGTTTATTAATTCCCATAGACTGTCTTGAGCGGCTGGCGTAACCGCGTGCCACGATAAGAGATCCAACCTAACAAACTGTGAATCACGTGCCAGCGTTCCAAAGTAGTTCACCAGTTTGATTGCACTTTCCCCAATCAGGATCCCATTGTGATTTACATGCACAGTCATCTTATGCCCTGCAAGTCGATGAAGCTCTAGGCATTGAGTCAGGCCTCGTGTTCTCTTCCCCGCGGATGGCCTTGAAGAGGTCCCAGTTACATCCTCGTTACCATCCGTCATAGTGAATCTGCAAAAGAAAAAGAACTAGATAATACCTTGAACAATTATTTACATAACTTGAGTAGTGACAAATAATCAAAAATACGGTTTCTAGGCAAGTTCCTGCACTTCAATCATTACAAGAATAACCAATGTAAATTTTCTGGAGTAGCTAGAAGTCACCAAGTTCATGAGAAGCGCAGTAGTTTCTACATAATATCTTTCCAAGAAAATGATGTTTAAGAAATTGACAAAACATTAATATTTTGCTTGTGATACCCTAATTAAACTCAACCAAAGCCATGAAGATTTGCAGTTCTATCTATATAACTAATAAAGAAAAGCAATCACAAAAAATAAATGACAACTAAAAGATAATTAACCATTTAATTTACTTAAAAAATGCTCCCAAACCAATAAAAGGGAATTAAACTGAATAACAAATATACCTAAAAGAATGGTCTTCTCTTCTAAACCTAACTGCCATCATCTACTATATCAAACAATTGTATATTAATGTTCTTTTATATTATCATAAATCTTTCTTTTCTATTTAGTTTTTAAATATGAACAATCTCAAGGAGGTAAGTTCAGCTTATAACTTATGTTGTTTAAGGACCAGATAGCCATTTAACTTACAAGTCTCATACCGGGATGGTCCAAATAGCCATTTAACTTACAAATTTCGTACTGGGACGGTCCAGATAATTATTTAACTTACAAATCTCATACCGGGACAGTCTAGATAGCCATTTGACTTACAAATCTCATGCAGGGACAGTCCAGATAGCCATTTAACTTACAAGTCTCATATCGGGACGGTCTAGATAGCCATTTAACTTACAAATCTCATACTGGTAAGGTCCAAATAATTATTTGACTTACAAATCTCATACCAGAACGGTCCAGATAGCCATTTAACTTACAAGTCTCATACCAGGACGGTCTAGATAATTATTTGACTTACAAATCTCATACCAGGACGATCCAGATAGCCATTTAACTTACAAGTCTTATGCCGGGACGGTTCAGATAGCCATTTAACTTACAAGTCTCTTACTCGGACGGTCCAGATTGTCATTTAACTTACAAATCTCATACCCGGACACATCCAGATAATTATTGGACTTGCAAATCTCATACCGGAACGGTCTAGATAGCCATTTAACTTACAAGTCTCATACCGGGACTGTTCAGATATCCATTTAACATACAAATCTCATACCGGGATGGTCCAGATAATTATTTGACATACAAATCTCATACCAAGACGGTCTAGATAGCCATTTAACTTACAAGTCTCATACCGGGACGGTCTAGATAATTATTTGACTTACAAATCTCATATCGGGACGGTACAGATGGCCATTTAACTTACAAATCTCATACCCAGACGCATCCAGATAATTATTTGACATAGAAATCTCATACCCGGATTGTCTAGATAATTATTTTACTTACAAGTCTCATACCGGGACGGTCGAGATAATTATTTGACTTACAAGTCTCTTACTGAGACGGTTCAGATAGCCATTGAACTTACAAATCTCATACCCGGACGCATCCAAATAATTATTTGACTTACAAATCTCATACCAGGACAGTCCAGATAGCCACTTAACTTACAAGTCTCATACCGGGATGATCCAGATGGCCATTTAACTTACAAATCTCAAACCAGAACAGTCCAAATAGCCCTTTAACTTAACAATCTCATACCTGGACTATCCAAATAGTTATTTGACTTACAAGTCTCATACCGGGACGGTCCAGATAATTATTTGACTTACAAGTCTCACACCAGGATGGTCCAGATAGCCATTTAACTTACAAGTCTCACACTGGAAAGTCACTGATGGTCTAGAGCAACGCCGCATGCATCGGAAATGTCTCATTTTTTTGATGCATCATAAGTTTGTACTCATGAATCTCACAACTCGTTCAGCTTGTCGATCAGAGGCCTCAAGTACACGTACATATCATTTCCAGGCCCCGAAGGGCCAGGGATAAGCAAGGATAGTATCATATTTGGCTGCTTCATACACAGCCAGTGTGGCAAGTTGTACGGCACTAGAACGACCGGCCAGGTACTGTGCGCAATACTCATTGTCCTGAATGGATTGAAACTGTCACTCGCTAACCCCATACGAATATTATGAGGATCTGCTGCAAAACTCGGATTCTTAAGGTCAAGATCTTGCCAATAAGGTGAATCCGTAGGATGTCTTAACACCCCATTTGTAGTGCGACTGTCACAATGCCACCTTATGTCTGTAGTAGTTTGGATGACATGTATAACCTCTGCAACCTTGGTTTCAAAGGGAAGTTCCTCAAGATCTTAGCCGGCGTCTTCTTCTTCTTCCCAACCAAATTATCATCCACCGTCTTCCATCTTGATGTACCACAAGTATCGCACGACTGTTTATCGGCATTTTCCTTCCAAAAAAGCATTCAGTCATTAGGGCACGCATCAATTTTTTCATAATTAAAACCCAAGTAAAATCTTATTCGTTTGAGAGAAGTTTTGCGGCAATTTTGAACCCTTAGGAATTGCTTCTCTCAATAAGTCGAGCAACATGGTAAAAGACTTATTGCTCCACTCACATAAACACTTTATATGAAGCAATTTCACAATAAACGATAACTTGGTATGCTTCTTACATCCCGGATACAATTCGTTTTCTGAATCCTTTATTAATTTCAAGAATTTATCAGTTTCATTAATCAGTCCGAAAACAGGCGTTTGTGTTTGGGCATCTTCTTCTTTAAATTTATCGGGGATTCCAAATACATCGTGTAATAAATCATCCATCCCATCATCCATTTCATTGGTTACAGAATATGCAATGACCAAATTTTATGTGGTATACGTCGAAGAACTTTCCTCCCCATAATGTAACCACTTAACTTAGCTCTTATCGAACCCATCACATACCATGTGTTTATTCGCTGTATGTCTATCCTGATAGAATACGTTGTTGAATCTCGGACAAGGACATTTCAACTTCCCATTCAGAATGGCCCCATGATCAAATGCATATTCTATAAATCCTTTCACCCTTTCAATGTATTTTCGACTAGCCTTATGCTTATGAATCTAACTCCTATCCATAACATAAGGAAATTTGAACTTAAACGACACCCAACTTCTTCAATCAATATGCTGCATGCATCAAATTAGAAAATTTTAACAAGGAGAAAACATACTAAAATTGGGAAAATGGACAAGCCTAACTATAAATAACCTTCCAACACTACTTAAAGACAACCCGACCAATTCCCAACTATAAAAAACAGGGAAAATGGAGAAGTCTAAACTGATGGATTTCGTAAAGATGGGGTAAACCCTTGGCCCGAACTCGGGGGATTTTGTTCAACTTCGCAGACAGAAGAACTGCTCCTCGTTGAGATCTAATCCACGGCCAGCTAGCGAGAGCCGGGCTATGTTCCGGGTAGCCTCTTAGTGTGGTCTACACTCTCTTTTGACACTTGGTGAGCAAAAAACCCAAATTATCTATCTAAAATAGAAATAATCAAAGAAGCATCTACAATATGTAAAGAGAGGTCATGTTCATGAACTACATAAATTATAATATTAAATTGTAAATAAACACAAATAATTTAAAGGTGAAACATACCTCAATGCACACGTGCATTTCAAAGTCAGATATAACCTACAAATAAATGATGCATGCTTATAGTTTTATGCCCATTCAGGATTACCAACTATTTTACTTCCTAATTTATGATTGGAATATTTCTCTAAAAGTTTTGGCAGCATCACTGTGTGTTTCTTCAAATACATTAGCTAATATGACATATTGTACTCTCGATTACCCATACTAGATAGATAAATGAGAAGGACATAGTCAAGTAAACTATGTATCCAAAGAACACACAAAAATGGTTGCCAAAATTAAAAGAGAAATAATCAAATCATAAAACAATAAGTAAAATAGTTGTTAATCCAAAATTGTCCACTAGGACAATCCAAAATGTTATATATATGTGATAATGCATCTTCATATTTATATCCTACGGAAAATCACAATCCCCTTAGTGAAGTGCAATGCATCAATAGCAAGTAAAATGAAGAAAAAATCGTATATATAACCTTTCAGACCGGCAATGCATTAAACAATCCATATATAACAAATAATTTCACCAGCACCCCCGTATCTCCATTTTTCAAGGCATTCACGCACTTCTAGTAATTCATAATAATATATAAAAAATGGCACAACT
>JAUPMG010089079.1:0-12621 GCA_031762675.1 Pachysandra terminalis
AAGAGTTTAATATGAGAAAATATCAGATAAGTCATGCAATTAAGGGTATAATATGTGGTATTTCATGACTTATCACATACATGCGCTCGATTGTACTGAGATCGATCGCACTCTATGCTCGATCAAGTTACGATCGATAGCACTTATGAGCTCGATCGACTGTCTGCAGACAGTGACACAGAGGTCACTTCTGCTTTGTTTTTACTGGGTTCTCATAAGGGTTTCTAACAGAGTCTCAATCTGATTTTCTGGGTAAATCCCTCTCTAAACCATTTACATTAATTATATGGAATCACATAAGAATCAATCGTCAATCTGATACGATTGACAATACGGTTCAGCAACTTCATGAGATAGGATTTAACTGAGATACAAAAAACATGACTCATGTCATTTGACAAATCAAGGCATGTATATAAATGGCAATGGTCAGCACATGATTGTTCTCACACTAGTAGAATAATTCTCAGAAATGCAAATCATAATCTCATGTCAAAACCAGTGATACAATCATTCAAGAATGGTGAAACGATCTATCATATACAATCATAAAAAAGGTAACCGGATAAGCTACTTACATGAAAATTGATTCGAGTAAGGCTAAGAAAATGGGAAACTTCACTGGTACTGTGCTCCACCCCTCCTTTCAATCTAAAACAGAACCGGTTTCAGATCACCATCTCCTCTCTCTCTCTCTCTCTCTCTCTCTCTCTCTCTCTCCCTCTCTCTCGTATGAATTCTTCTCAAACACAATTCTCAGATCTAGTTTGAATGAATGAAATCAACAAACTGAGAAGGAGAAGGTATGGGGATTGTCTCCCTTCCTCAAAGGCTCCAACAGGGGACACGTTCAACTCTTCCCCACGACCAGTTCCACGCACCCTTCATGCGTTCAAAACAGCTGGGGAGAAAGCTTCATTACAAAGCTACCCCCAAAGAGAAAATGTATTAACCAAAGGGCCACTAACTAAAGGTCCCTAATTACGAAAACACCCTTACCTTAAATTAAACACAATACCTTATGCTTAATTAATATTTAAAACAGCCAAATAATTACAATGAATAAGG
The DNA here is from genome assembly GCA_031762675.1 of Pachysandra terminalis. Taxonomy (NCBI): domain Eukaryota; kingdom Viridiplantae; phylum Streptophyta; class Magnoliopsida; order Buxales; family Buxaceae; genus Pachysandra; species Pachysandra terminalis. Next base: position 1,069 of record JAUPMG010089079.1, read on the forward strand.
AGAAATAATTTTAAAGGTTTTAGGTCATTACAACCTACCCCCCTTAAAAGAATTTCGTCCCCGAAATTAAGGCTGTTCGAATTCTATGTCCAACCAATAGATGAAATCTTATATCACTCATACTCCTCTTATCTTGCAAAGGTTTTATGTATTAGATATTTTTTTTATCAACTTTATATCATTACTCAAAAATCTTCTTACCCTAGAGATCAGGTATTCTAATTCTCAAACCTCACATGTAATACAAGACTAGTACTTATATAGCCATATAAATTTCTCTCTTTAATGTCATTACCTATAAAACTTAAACACACTTAATCACATCTTAAGTAAAACTCAAAATTCAATCATAATCATGCCAAACAAATTTTCATTACAAGGTAATAGCATTCACCCTTAACTCTCATTCTAATAATATATTAGCATCTAATAACATACTAGATCATCAATTATTCGTATTCTCATTCAAGAATTTCAGTGTCACTCAACAGTACTGTATCTCATATCAATGTTATAACACATGAATTTCTAGTATATTTATCCTAACTATCACATACCCAACTTTTCTTGAAGAAAGGAAGCATGGTATCTACTCATTCAACACATACAACATATGATGATTAACAGTTCCTAATTCTATCATATAGCCTTGTACATGATTTAAATCCATTATGTATTTATAGTTTAAACATGCTTGGTCATGCCATTCCACATCACATTAATTTATGCAATAGTAACATAAAAATCAATCAAACAAGGTGTGCTTAAAGAACCTTCACTGTGCGCATGTCTTCCTAGGTAGTCTGCAATCTTTCCTCACGTGTCCTATGATCCCACAGTTGTAACACTTGGGTAGCGGGCGTGGCTGAGGTGGTGCCACCACTTGAACCGTAGTGTTAACTTGGACGAACATCTCCACGGTCCTCCCATCTTGCCTCAATGGTTGTCGGCAATTTATCCGTATATGTCCCCTCTCCTCACAATTGTAGCACCTAGGTCCTCGACGTGGTCGTGGTCTGGGTAGCGTCACAGCAAGTGTCACCGTGTCACCCGGAACCGAAATTTGTACAACCTTCTGCTTCTTCCTAAAGCATTGCTTTTCATCTATCTTACGCTTCCCTTCAAGATATCTCTTTAGTTCTTTAGGTCCTAAAGTCTCAACCTTGTTTCTATTACTCCGTTTCCCATTCGCATCTCCTAGTGTGTTGTGTCTCTTCTTCTGTTCTCCTTGAATCAGTTCCTCCATGTCTCCCAGCATCTTATGTAAACCTGTCAGTAAGGTATCCTTTCTTTCCTTAACAGACGAGTCCTCCACAACTACTCCCTTATGTTCCTCGGCCATCTACAATTAATAAAGTAATTAAAGTACCCATCTAAGAGCATCCATACAACATTAGTTATCTCACTTATCAGTAGTCCTTACTATATATAGCCTTAAGCTCATTAAATGACCCATACAAGTTCATAAGCATTAACATAATGGTCACTAGTCTGCTTAACCCTAGTTTGGTTATTCCAAGTATATTTTTTTTCAGGTTTCCTCAAGAATTTCCCAAGGCAACTGGGAGTCACTCAACTCACAATCTGACATATGAGTGGAAGTGATGTGCTCCCACTTCCACTCAAATATAGGCAGAAGTTGTAACAATCCAGCTGATCTCTGGTGCTCTGCCTTTACTTGATGGCAAGTGAGGCATCTCGCTACAAACTGAGCTATCTCCTTCTTCATACCCGGCCACCAGAAAGTAGTCCTTAGATCACGGTACATCTTCGTGCTCCTCGGATGTATAGAATAACACGAACATTGAGACTCCTTCAGGATCTCTCTCCTGATCTGCTAATCATCTGGAACACATAGTCTACCTTGATATCTAATCAGCCAATCCGTGTGAACAGTCCACTCTGGTTTCCCGTCATCAGCAGCTAGCAACTGTAACTCATGATCTAACCTATGACCAGCAGCAATACGAAACTCCAGAGAAGGTTTGGCAACCATACTGAATAGAATACCTCCTCTGAGTTGATCCACTGGTAGCACCCTTAGATCTGCTAAGGTACGATGCAGGCTCCACTCCTGGTGCATCAACTGAGCTAGAACTCCTCGGGGTCTACGACTCAAAGCATCTGCAACATCATTCGCCTTCCTAGGATGATAGTTGAGTGTCGAAATGTAGTCGCTCAACAACTCAATCCACCTCCTCTAGCACATGTTGAGGTCCTTCTGCGTGAATATGTATTTCATACTCTTGTGGTCCGAAAAAAACTCAAACTCCTCACTATACAGATAGTGACGCCACAACTTTAGGGCAAAGACGACTACGGCAAACTCAAGATCATGCGTAGGGTAGTTACGCTCATGAGTCTTAAGTTGTCGCAATGCGTAAGACACAACTCTCCTATTCTGCATGAGAACCGCACCCAGTCCCTGCAAGGACGCATCTGTATACACCTCCATCTTCTGGCCACTAAAGGGTATGACAAGAACTGGAGTTGTAGTTAGTCTCGTCTTCAACTCCTCAAATGCTGCATCGCACTAGTCATCCCAGTTGAATCTCACATCCTGCCTGGTCAGTCGGGTCAAAGGTGCAGTTATAGTGGAAAGCCTCTCGATAAACTTCCGGTAGTAACCCGCCAGACCAAGGAAGCTCCTACCTCCGATGCATTCTTCGGTCGCTCCCAACCTAGAACTGCATCCACCTTCGACGAGTCCACGGACATTCCACTCCTGGAAACCACATGCCCAAGAAATCTCACCTCATCCATCCAGAAATCGCACTTCTCAAACTTGGCGTACAACTGGTGCTCACCCAAAGTCTGCAATACGATCCTGAGGTGCTCATCATTCTGCTCTTGAGACCTCGAATAGATCAGGATGTCGTCTACAAAGATAACGACAAACTGGTATAAGCCAGGTGTGAACACATGGTGCATCAGATCCATGAATGCCGCCGGCGCATTCATCAACCCGAATGGCATAACTACAAACTCGTAATGTCCATAACTAGTGCGAAAGGTCGTCTTGTAGACATCCTCCTCCCTCATCCTCAGTTGTTGGTATCCTGATCTCAGATCAATCTTGGAGAAGTACTACACTCCTATCAGCTGGTGGAATAGGTCATCTATCCTAGGCAGAGGGTACTTGTTCTTCACAGTGACCCCATTCAACCGCCTGTAGTCCACATAGAGACGAAGTAACCCGTCTTTCTTCTTCACAAAAAGAACTGGTGCACCCCACGGAGATGTACTCGGCCTGATGAAGCCCAAAGAACTCAATCCGTCCAAGTGGTCCTTCAACTCACGCAACTCTGTCGGGGCCATCCAATAAGTCCCAAGTGAAATAGGTGACGTGCCTGGCATCAAGTCAATACTGAAATATCTCTCTCTCCTAGGTGGCAAACCTGGAATCTCCTAGAAAACCATGTTGTACTCTTGGACTGTGGGTATATCCTCTAAGGATAACTGTTGTCCCACATCCGCTGTACCAAGGAAGTTCAACTGATACTCATCTTTCTCAGTCCCGAGAAAAGTAAGCTGTCTGTCCCCAGGAAGGTCAAAGACCACCGTCTTCTTAAAAGCAATCAACCCTGGCATGATAGGTAGCAAGCCAATCCATGCCAAAGATCACGTCGAAATCTACCATCTCTAATACAATCACGTCGGCTCTAGATTCAGATCTCCTACTCTTACCACACAGGCCAGACATACCAGGTGTAAGGTAGCTATCCCTCTTACTGGATTGTTCACATGCAAAGGTGGCTTTAACACACTAGGTTCCAGGCCCAAGAAATGCATAAACGAACTGGAAATAAACGAATAAGATGCTCCAGAGTCAAAGAGCACATGCGCAGGGGTATGGAAAAGGTGTACTGTACCTTCGACAACCGCGTTAGACGCACGGTCGTCTCTTGAAGCTGTAGGAATGCTAGCCATAGCGTTAACCCTGCCATATTGTGCTTGCTGAGGTGGTGCATGTCTGCTATCTGACCTCACCGCAAGCCGACAGTTCTTCTACACATGGCCTGGCTTCCCACAGTTGAAGCACAAGCACTGACCTCTCTGATCTCATTGGTTGAACTGTTGTTGCTAAGATGGCAAAGGGAGATGTTGTTTGTACGTGTACATCCCGTGCCACAGCTGACTCAGCAGGAGGAGTACCGGTAGACCCGTGGTCATTCCTCTGACGCTTCTCAGGGCCCTGTCTCTGCTGGTAGGGCTGGAAGCGTCCACTATTGTTCTGCCTCGGCCGGTCTCTCTGCTCGGCAGCCCGGTCCATTTCCATCTCTACATGGAGCGCACACTTTAGGACCTCAGCATAAGTCCCGACCATCTGGGATACCACCCTGGATCGAATGGCTATCCGCAGACCCTCCTCAAACTTGGCGGCTCTATCTGCTTCGCTTGCCACAATGTGAAGCGCATGACGAGACATCATGGCTAACATTGCCTCCTATTGCGCCACAGTAAGAGGACCCTGCTCTAGGCGCATGAACTCCATGGCCATCTGCCGACGGTAGTTGCTCGGCAAATACTTCTCCAGGAACTGCTCCCTGAACTCAGCCCAAGTCAAAAATGTGACCCTGCTCCACTCTACCATCTCCCACCAATGCAGGGCTTCACCCTTGAGCATGAAGGTGGCAAGAAGTAGTCTCGTCCCATCCGGACACTTCATCGTGCGAAAGATCCTCTCGACGTCTAGCAACTAGTTCTGTGCAAGATTCGGCTCACCTAGCCCGTCGTACGATGGTGGCAACAGCTTCTTGAACTTCTCAATCCAGTTAGTTGGCGCCACGAGTACCGGTCTCTGCTCAATCCTACGAGCCTGATCTCTCTTGTCATGCTCTACCCTCTGGGTCTCATCCCGTCGGATTTGGTCTCACTGCATCGCAGCCACGTCCCCAAGGATCTGGTAGACATCCGAAATCTGGGGCTCCTCACAGGACGCAGAGGACGATGCTCCCCTAGTAGCCGGTCTCCCCTTCTTCCAGCCATCTACAATGCCACAGGAAGGAATAAGTTGCTAACCCTATAGTTCGTATTCTAATGTTTCAAGCATACACATACATGTTGTTTCAATCAAATCAATCAACACACAACCTAAGTTTGATTTCTAAGTTCTTCCTCCTAACTTTAGATTTCTAAGTGATATCTACATTCTTCTCTAGTGTTCTCTTAATCTATCTCTATTTACAAACCTAGGCTCTGATACCAATCTCACACCTCAGATCCCGTAACCCGAATCCCTAGGCGGGATGGCACGAATCTCTAGGTGAGACCTTCGGGATCCATTTCTGAACCGCGGATTAACATTATAACCAAGGTAAGGATGAAATAAAAGACTAATTTTATTTATCGCATAGAGTAGCGGAAGCAAATTACAATATGAAACTAAATCAAGGTCTAAACAAATGGCTTCAGAAGAGCCTTATTACATCTCAATTATCATAACCAAAGTTCATATAGAATAGATAAAAGAACAACAAATGAACTATAATGAACCGCTCAAGTTCATCATCAATATCGACCTGCAACATGAAAGTTGGGTGAGTTTTGAATACTCAGCAAGCATGATCTAGTGAACAATTCATACATCATATATGCCAAAAATCAAGATAAAGCAGTAACATGACAGGAATCAACATGTGATATGATATGAGTATGATGCGAGAATGATCAATCATATGGCCTAATGTATGCTCAATCAAGAAATGCAATGCGATGTGGTTTATGCCTATGTTTATATGATATGTTAAGTGTCCCTCATTGCAGCTTCACCACAGTTTCTGGATTCATGTCTCAGGAACATCCGGCTGATTTTAGAGTGTACAATACTCAAGGTCCAGTTGACCTTATGAACGAACTATGATTCATAACTTATTCTGTAGGACTTTCAACCTACAGGACTAGGCAACCATGTCTTTCCCACAAATCGGGAACACTTAGCATTTCACATGAACATAGTATGAATGCACTCTCCTATGGAATATGGATGATAGATCCCCTCAGAAGCTATTCACGCGCCCATACAAGTGAACAATCCATTGAGACCCATCCTACACATTCCTATGATGACAACACATAATTATACAAAGTCTCAACATCCATCCTCACCTAAGTGTACACCAATTGAGGAGTGTGTCCAATTAATTGCTCATGCTAAGGGCAACAAGTAGGTTACCGTCATTGCAGGTACTCGACCCTAGACCCCACTTAATCCCATTAATAAGCATCAGTAAGCCCAAACCAAAAGACATCCAAACCCTCTCCCAATCTAACACTAGGTTTTTGTCTCTGTGCAATTGCGATCGATCTCATATCTGTGATTGATCACATTTCTGCGATCGATCACAAAGCTATAGACAGTAACACAGAGGTTACTGCCAGCTCTGTTTTTCTGGGTTCTTATAATCAGGGTTATAAACAGATCTCCCTATAGGATTTCTTGGTAAAATCCTATCTAAACATTTCACATTGATTATTTGAAATCACATTAAAAACCAATCATGAATCTGATACAATTATCATACATTTTAGCCACTTCATGAAATAGAATTTTAACTGAGATGCAAAAACTATAAATCATGTAATTCGACAAATCAAAGCATGTTTATATATAGCAATGGTCACTACATGATCATCCTAACATAAGCAGAATAAATCCTCAAAGATTAGGTCATAAATCCATGCCAAACCAGCGATATGTTCACTCACGAATGGTGAAAACAATGCATCATATATCATCATATAAATTGTAACCGGATAAACTACTTACTGGTTTGGATTCGAGTAATAGCCACGCCAATGGGAACCACTGAACAGGGTATTCCTCTTCTCCTTCTAATCTGAAACAATGGATGGTTTTAGATTCACAGCCTTTACTCTATCACGTTTGGTTCTCTCAAAACACAGTTGATCTCAGTTTCTCAGTTTGAATTGAGAAGAATGAGGTTGAGGGGAAGAAGGTATAAGGATTGTCTCCCTAGTTTCCCTCCCTCAACGGCTCCAACAATGGACACATTCAAGCACTTCCCCCACGACCGGTTCCACGCACAGTGCTGTGGTTTCAAACAGTTGGGAGAAAATTCTTTTACAAGACTACCCCAAAGAGAAAGGTTATTTACTCTATGGCCACCGATTAAACATATTAAATTACGAAAACACCCTAACTCAAATTAAACACACTACCTTATGCATATTTAATAATAAAAAATAGCCAATAAACACAATAAATAAGGAGAAAAATTTCTTAAGGGTTTTAGGTCATTACGATTTCAATGCCTTGTGTATAATTGTTGTTTTTCTAGTAGATAAATGTGTGGGTTTTTCATCCTAAGATGTTTGAAATGAAGCATGTGAGTTTAGACTTGAGATTACTGTGGCAAAACGACCAAAGGAAACTACAAACAGACTTGTTTGCGATCATCGGTGGACACGTCTATACACCGACGAGTCTACCGATGGATCTTGGGTACTTGTGTTTGAGTCCGTCAGTAGGCGTCGGTACACCAACCACGCCACCGACAGGGAATCCCTGTGACACTTCGGTAGGCGTCGGTACACCGATTTCCCTACCGAAGGTGATGTACGAATTGTTTTATATGAGTGATCGGTAGGCTTCGGTACACCGACGGGCCTACTGATGGAAATGAAATTGAGTTCGTCGGTCGAAGTCGGTACACCGACCAAGCCACTGACAGGAGACCACTGTACCCCCTCGGTAGGCATCGGTACACCGACTGGCCTACTGATGGATGAGCGAATGATTTACCAGTACCCATCGGTACACCGATGAGGGAACCGACGGATTGATATTTTGGGGTATTAAGGGTTTGGATGATCAATTTAGTCTGGGCTTTTACGGGGTGATTATAGGGATCAATGGAACTTCTTGGGCATGTGTTCCATTGACATGTTAAGCCTTGATGCCCTTCACTTGAACTGACTTACTGAACACACACCTTCTATTTGGTCTTCAGCTTAGATTATAAATGATAGGTTCTAACGGATTATCTGAGTGTATGGGCGCTTAGGTAGTTTCCGAGAGATCTTATCATTTATAGATTCTAAATGTCGGACTGTGTACCTGAGATTGAGTTGTAATGTTAGGATGTGAATGATGAAATCCAATGGATTATTCGCACGTATGGGCGCTTGAATAGTTTCCAGCGGAGACTATCATTTGGAACTTGCGAGTTAATAATGCATCCATATTTTGTTAAGTTAGAGTGTTAAGTGTGCCCGGAAGGTGGAAAAGATATGGTTGTCTATACTCGTAGGTTGCAAGTCCTACATAATAACTTATGGGGTCATAGTTGATTCCATAAGGTCAGCTGGACCGTGAGTATCGTACACTCATGAAATTAGTACATGGTGGCCTTCGTACCATGGGTTAGCGCCCGAAACGAAGAGAGGGGCTGCCGGTTGTTCCTAGTGACTTCGGTCCCAAAACCTTGTGTGTTATGGAAGCTACAATGAGGGACACTTAGCATGAAATAGTAACACTAGACATTTCATAACATATCATTGTATTCATTGTTTGAGCACTCATTAGTGCATATGTCTGACATATTCTCATCATAACATGTTGCATTAAAACTATCTTGTTATCTGTCATGAATCAATTATGATATGTGATGTTGAGTTGATGGGATCGTGCTTACTGGGCATTCAAAGCTCACGTAACTTTCATATTGCAGGTTGATCTAGCAGTGTTGAGGTCGAGGACCTTTTGTTGGAATGAATCATTTATTGCATTTGTTTACTTTATTTTTGTATGAACCATGTTTCGAACATAATTGAGATGTAATAGGGCTCTTCTGAAGTCGTTTGCTAGATGTTGATTTAATTTGATTGATATACTTTGTTTTCGCTACTCTGTGCGATGAATAAATCAGTTTTTATTTCATCCTTATCTTGGTTATGATGTGTCAATCCGCGGTCCAGAAATCGATCCCGAATGTCTCACTTCGAGATCCGTGCTATCCCGCATAGGGATCCGTGTTACGGGATCTGGGGTGTGACATTAATGCACATTTGTTTGGGCAAAAACTAAAAATTGAAAAAAAAAAATTAATTTTGTAAGTTTTAATACACGATTTTCTGCGAAAAAATTGAAATTTGATCAAAACAATTAATTTTGTGATGTGTGAGTGTTAATACACAATGTTTATGAAAAAACTAAAATTTAATCAAAAACATTAATTTTATGAGTGTCAATACCCAATTTTCTAGGTTAAAACCAAAGTTTGATCAAAAACATTAATTTTGTTATGTGTGAGTGTTAATACAAAGTCTTTTGGGAAAAACCTAAAATTTGATCAAAAACATTAATTTTGTGAGTGTTAATACAAAGTTTTATGTGTAAAAACTAAAGCTTGATCAAAAAGATTAATTTTGCGATGTGTGAGTGTTAATACACAGTTTTTCGGAAAAAACTATACTTTTATCAAAATCATTAATTTTTTGTGTCTTAATACACAGATTTTTGTGTAAAAACTAAAATTAGATAAAAAAAATTAATTTTATAATGTGAGAGTTAATTCACAGTTTTATGGGCAAAAACTAAAATTTGATCAAAAACATTAATTTTGCGATGTGTGAGTGTTAATACATAGTTTTTTGGAAAAACTAAAATTTGATCAAAAAAATTAATTTTGTGTGTATTAATACATCGTTTTCTAGGCAGAACTATAATTTGATAAAAAAAAAAGAATTAATTTTGTGATGTGTGAGTGTTAATATACATTTTTCTGGGAAAAAATTATAATTTGATCAAAAGCATTAATCTTTTGATGTATGAGTATGAATACAAAGTTTTCTGGGAAAAAACTAAAATTTGATCAAAACTATAATTTTGTTAGTGTTAATTCACAGTTTTGTGGGAAAAACTAATATTTTATCAAAATCATTGATTGTATGAGTGTTAATACACAATTCTTTGGGCAAAAACAAAAATTTGATCTAAAAAATTAATTTGGTGATGTGTTAGTTTTAATACATAGTTTTCACCGAAAAAACTAAAATTTGATCAAAAACTAAAATTTAATGAGTGCTAATACACTCTTTTCTGGGCAAGAATTAAAATTTGATAAAAAAAAATTAATTTTTTGATATGATTGTTAATACACTGTTTTCTGGAAAAAAAAACAAAAATTTGATCAAAACATTAATTTTGTGATGTGTGGCTGTTAATACATTGTTTCCAAGGTAAAAACTAAAATTTAATCAAAAACATTAACTTTGTGAGTGTTAATACACAATGTTTTGGGCAAAAACTAAAATTTGATCAAAATCATTAATTTTGTGAGTGTTAATACACAGTTTTCTGAGCAAAAACTAAAATTTGATCGAAAAAATTAATTTTGTGATGTGTGAGTGTTAATAAACAGTTTTATGCAAAAAAAACTAAAATTTGATAATAAAAAAAAACATTACTTTTGTGAGTGTATACACAGTTTTCTGGGTAGAAATTAAAATTTGATCAAAAACATTAATTTTGTGATGTATGAGTGTCAAAAACTAAAATTTGATCAAAAACATTACACCGTTTTTTTAGGCAAAAACTAATTTTTGATAAAAATAATTAATTTGTGACATGTGCGTTTTAATACATAATTTTCTGGGCAAAAACTAAAATTTGAACAAAAAAGTTAATTTTGTGATGCGTGAGTGTTTATACATAGTTTTTTAGGTAAAAACTAATCAAAAGCATTAATTTTGCGATGTGTGAGTGTTAATACACAGTTTTCTGAGTGGGAACTAAAATTTGATCAAAAACCTTAGTTTTGTGATGTAAGTGTTAATACACAATTTCTGGGTAAAAACTAAAATTTGATCAAAAACATTAATTTTGTGATGTGAGTGTTAATACACAGATTTCTATGCAAAAACTAAAGTTTTATCAATAATATTAATTTTTATGAGTTTTAATACATAGTTTTCTGGGTATAAACTAAAATTTGAACAAAAACATTGAATTTTGATGTGTGAGTTAACAGTTTCTGGGCAAAAACTAAAATTTGATCAAAACATTAATTTTGTGATGTGTGAGTATCAATACACTGTTTTCTGGGTAAAATTTAAAATTTGATCAAAAACATTAATTTTGTAATGTGTGAGTGTTAATACACACTTGTCTGGGCAAAAACTAAAATTTCATCAAAAATATTAATTTTTTTGAGTATTAATACACAATTTTCTGGGTATAAATTAAAATTTCATCAAAAACATTAATGTTGTGATGTTGGAGGGTTAATACACAGTTTTCTGGGCAGGAACTAAAATTTGATCAAAAACATTAATTTTGTGATGTGTGAGTGTTAATTAGAGCTAGTAATCGGGCGGGTTTGGGTCGGGTTGACATAGGGTATTAACGACTTAACCCTAAACCCGAACCTGCCCGTTTATTAAACGGGTTGAGAATACTCAACCCGCACCCAACTCGCTCTAACCCGTCTGACCCGCCCAGTTTTTTTTTTTTTTTTAAATAATTCCTCGTAGACCCCTTGTATCCTAAATATTACTATTTTTAGTACAAAAACTTCTCCTCTAAGGTTC
>JAUPMG010089090.1:0-12620 GCA_031762675.1 Pachysandra terminalis
CGGCAACTGAATGCAAGAAGGCGACGTGTATGTACTAGGGATGTAATGATCCCTAAGCAAAACGGGCCTCTCTTCCTCTGCTGGTTCCATGGTCATAGATGTATATCCTCCTACCAAGCTAGAGTCTTTTTGGTCCTTACATTCTCTGAGAATCCGTTTTAATTCTCGGTTGTAAGATAGAAGTGATAGGACCAGGGAACGCCTACCTTTCATACACCAGTAACAGAAACAGTCTAAAAAAATAAAAGAAAATAGTTACCTGGCTGTGGTGGCTACTGGAAAGTTTTTAAAGCAATTCTGGGCAGACCTGTGAAATTGTGCTCAATCGCAATAGGGTGCGCTCGATCGCAAACCTGCGCTCGATTCTTACCCAACTCTCGATCGCAAATCTGCAGGCAGTACCTGAAACAGACAATCACACAGCCGTAACATAGAATAAAAAAAATCTAAAATAAATCTAAAAAATTCAATTAGATCTAATTTAACAAATATTAACAATCTAAACCGAAAGCTAGTCCCCGATAACAGCACCACAAATTGATATGAGAATTATAACCGCTCGCAATAGAACTAATCCTTGTAGGATAGGGCTATTTTGAGGGTGTCGAACCTCAAGGACTGATGGGATTAAATTGTTAAATTATCAGATTAATTCTAATGAAATTAATTAAACAAAGAAAGTGAATAAGTGATCTTAATTAAATAAACTAAATTGAAATGAATTAATCAATAAGAGAAAAGTGTAGAGTATTGATGATCCCTCTAACCCTTTGAATATGGAAACTCATGAATTCTAGGAATTAATTTACTGTCTGAAAACAGACTTGTGTGACTACAACCATTGAAAACATCCCAAAAAGGTATCATGCTATGAATAGGCATATCCTATCTTCGATTTCTCTAGGCATAAGCTATCAAATTCTTAGGCATGAATTACACTATTATATGGGATAAGTATAACCCATCTTCGGTTGGCACGGACTGTCTACTTACACTAACTAATCTAATTTGTAGTACAACCTGTCTTCCCTAGGCATGGCCTATCAAATCCTATCATAATCATCATGTCATTAGGCACTATTACATAGTTAGTATTCCTATAATCACAGAAAATAGGAACACTTTGGGTTCAATCCTAACAAAACTAATGGCCAATCATTCTATTAGGCTTGATTATAAGCAATAAATTACTGATTAAAAACAGTACTCAAACTATGCAATTATCAAACAGTGAATCAACAACCTAAAGATCATGAGATTTAACCACAAACAAGAAGGTTAGAGTTTACATCAATACTCCACAAAGGCGTTTAGCTGCTCATGGATGGATGATCTTCAACAGGGATGTAGAAGTTCATCTCCACAATCTGCATATGCTCCAGCAAGCAAGGAAGACGAAGAACACAGCAAGAACGCCAAGAACAATAGAACAGATTGCAAGAACACACGAATTCCAATTCTATTCAAACTCTAATTCAATTCATAATAATCTCTACAACCTATTCAGAGTCTTATAATACATAATTCTCCAATTCAAAGTTATCTAAAACAAGAAGGAAGCTAATCCCGTACAAATCAATATAATAGAAAAATACGAAACTGCTGTTATTTTCCCGCGTGCGCTCGATCGCACCGCCCATGCGATCGATCGCTCTGTGATCGATCCTACTGTGCTGTGATCGATCACACAGCACAGTCTGGGCTTTTATGGGATGCAATTGGACCTGCTCCTTGGGCTTTCAATTGGGCTTTCTCCGTGGGCTTTTTCCTCCATCTTCAAGGTGTACATGGGCTTGAGTTTGAGCCTTGGTCATCCCCTCTTATGAGCCTTGAAGCTTGATCCAATTGAAGCTTTAATTGACTTGATTTTGGCCATATCTTCCTCATCATCCTTAAACCTGCAAAACAGTATAATTGCATTAATTCATTCACATGAACATATCTCTAAGACTAACAAATAGCAGTAATAAGTCCAAAAGTGCAAGTGTTACACACAGAGAAAGCATGTGTGTGTCATGGTGTGTTCCTACCTTTAGGTATCAATTCCATGGAAAGGAAGATGGAAATTCCTTCCTTCCAATCCCTGAAATGAAAAATATGGCAATTCCTGCCTTTGGGTAACCAGTCCCTGAAAGGAAGATGGTGGTTTCTTCCTTGGGGTCACATCCTCCGAAAGGAAATGTTTTAGTGTGTCATTCTACCTTGGGTTCATATCCCTTAAAAGAAAGGGTTTTATGGTGTTTTTCTACCTTTGGGTACCCAATCCCTGAAAGGAAATGGTTAGTCATGTTTTAACACACTCCTTGGGTAGAATTCCTTGAAGACGATGTGAGAGTTGGTTTCATAGTTAGGCAAGGCCTAATACCCCACGCTTGCATTCACTTCATCATAAACATTATGCATCATATTCACTCATTTCATCCTCATTCTTGTGTGTTTTTGCCATTTCATCATCTGCTTGCTACATATTCATATTCATATTCATTAGTTATTGATTGTGAGATGGCTATGTGGAGTCCTGTTTGGTGATTGGTTAATATGTATATCATGAGAACTTGAGGTTGGTGGTGTGTGAGAAAGTTATGTTTTAGCATGATTTTGATCATGGGGTTAGTAATGTATGAGAAAGTTATGGTTTACCGAGATTATGAGTATGATTGATTGTGATTATATTATTATGGGAATGACATGAAAAGTGTGTTGACATGAGAATCTTATGTAGTGTGAGTTATTATTATATGATTATGGAGGTAATTAGAAGTTAGTTCCTCAGATATCCTATTGAACCTCTAAAGCTCACCCCTACTTGAAACAGGTTTTCATCAAGGATGAGTGCTAGACCTAGAATGGTGGATCGCGATTGTGCTTGCTGATGCTGTTTATTTTATGAGATACTGAAAGATTATTTAGGCCTCGTTTGGCTCCATTTTCGGAACTCATTCCAAGGCTTAGAACTCATTCCAAGCCTTGGAATGAGTTCCCACAAAAAAATGAACGTTTGGTTAGCAAGCCTTGGAATGCGTTTCTCAAAATGAGTTTTGAAAAATACACATGACCCCGGAATCAGCTCCGATCCTCATTCTGAAATTTAGGAATGAGTTTCGCATTTCTGCAGTGGCAAATATTTAAATAAAAGGAATAATGGCAAACATGTAAATACCATTATTTCTTTAGATCGACTATTCTTTCTCTTCACAGAGAGAAACCCAAAATTCAAAAGGAAGAAAAAACATGATGGGGTTTGCTTGTTTCCATCTTGATCTCGCCTGCGCATCTTGACGGCACATCTCGCCGGAGTAGATTCGGTGTATTGATTTACTGTTATTTTTTTCAGTACGATAGGAGAAGTGTAGAAAAAAATAACAACACATCTTAATAATATCATATTAAAACCCCAGCTGTCGTTGTGAGGTGTAGAAATCATACCCAGTTGTTCTTGACGAATAATCACATTGTGGGTATGATACCTGATCACTTCTCTGAGCTTCCATTAATAGTTCTTGACATTGATTCAAACAATCTGACAGGATCAATACCTGTTGAGTCTATGAAATTCAATAGATTTAATGGAGTTCTCTGTTGAAGATAATCTCTTATAGGGTTCTTTATCTGTTGAGATTGGTAATGCAGTTGCTTTGAAGAGGCTTGTTCTTAGTAACAACTAGTTGGGGGGGAGACTCCCCAAGGAGATGAGGAAGCTCCAGTCTTTGTTTGCTTCCAATATTTTTCTGTTCTTTTGCTTTAAAGAGGCTTGTTCTTAGTAACAACCAGTGAACCTTTTGCTAAAACTCATTCTAGTATGTTTACTAAACATCTATTTTAGGTTGGAACTCATTTTGTAACATGCTAACCAAATACAATCAAGAAACCTTCAAAATGAGTTCCTGGAATGAGTTTAGGGAACTGGTTCTTTGAATGAGTTCCTGATCCAGAATGACAGCCAAACGAAGCCTTAGTTTGCTTTATGAATTTTAGACATGTTGTTTGACCCAGATGGGAAATCAAGTTGTAATAAATTTGTATTGATTTGGGAACTTTGTTTTGAAATTGTGTTAAAGGAGTTTGGTTTAAATTTTATGATATTTCCACTGGTGTTTAGTATTTCTCTTTTTTACTATAAGGTATGGTTTAAATGGTTCGGCTGCATCCATTAGTTGGATCTGAAGGTCACTCCTTGATAATCCTTGAGATTTCGAATCTTGGATTCGGGGGCATAACATCTATGTGCGCATCATAGTTTTTAAGGGCTTCAACCTAGTAGGCACAATCCCCACACTTATTTTTTATCACAGGAACATATCCAAGGCATCACTAATGTGAAATCTCCTTAGTAAACTATACATTATCCGATCTACTAACATAAGTTGACTCTTATGGTTCAGATATTGGAAAGTACACTCCCTCACCTATCATCTTATCACAAGTCTCTTGGGATACCTCCCCACCTTGGGCATATAAAACACTTAGTCCCAAAATGGACAAGCAATGGCCACAACCATATCATGAGTCATGATGGTATCATGCATTGGCCAAGCACAATGTGCTCCAATTATAAGGAATCCATCTCGACAGTGTAATTCAAAATGCAACTCATTGATTCACTCAATTAATTAATGCACATGCACATTATAATGAGATAAAAAGAACACAAACATATATTCAATCGGCATCAACATGAGACACATTCTCATGATTCTAAACTCTAATAATGCACATAAGGCTATATGCGTGTATAAATAACACACTTTTATGTGTTGAACGAATTATAATTATATATAGATATATATGGTGGAGTTTATCTTATTAAAGAATGAAGGTATGCACACACAATATTTATCATACAACATATGCAAAGTCACACATAACATCTATTTGACAACTAAACATACATATAACAGAATCAATCATTAGAACACACACATGCATCATATTATGATCTAGACATTCCTATATTATGCTTAGTACGGTTATTAATGAGTTTAACTTCTACTCACTTTTAGGTTTAATAACGCATCCGATGGTTAAGGATTTAATAGGTTTGTATGGGTAGAGGGAAAAACATGTAATGTGGTGTTAACAATCATGAAAACTCTTCAAAAATACCTAAATTTATATTATAAAGTTGTCCAAGTGGTCAAGGTGTCAAAAAGTGTCAAAACAATGGGTTTCTGTAGGCTTTTGGGTTGGCTGTCGGCAGACCTAGTGGCTTGCCGCTCGGAGTCGACAGGCTAACCCAAGAGCGGTTTTCTAGGTTTTTAGCTTTAACGTACGGTTGGTATTTTGTTCACCTCAAAGTTGTTGCACTATGTTCCTAACGAACATGGAAATCATAAACAAATATAAGATAAATTATATGAAATTATTATCATGCAAATTAGAATAATATAAATGACCACCCACATATATTCAGTCAGCATCAACATGAGACACATTCTCATGATTCTAAACTAATATAATGCACATAAAGAGATATTATAACATAGATATAGATAAGGAATGCATTATAGGTAATGTAGATAGATTTAATAATCTCTTATTTTTTTTAGATATGAAGGTTTCCATACATATAATAGCTATTCACAGTAACTAAGCACTTTTACACATATAAGCTTATTATATACACTCATATCACAAAGAGTTATCAAACATGCATATACACCATACTAATTATTTAGCTATCCTTATATTATGATAAGTTATCCGTTAAAACAATTACAAGAGCTAACCCCTACTGATTTCGTAATTCACACTATCTTCGAGGCTTCAATAGGCCAATTACTAAGGTATAGGTATGTCAAATTATGAATTTACACTCTCAGTACCTAGGAATTGTTCATATCCATTGGTCCTTACATTGTACAGGTGTTAAAATACTCAAAATAGGCAAAACAGGGTTCCTACTATTGCTTGACTAGGTGTTCAGCAGGCCGAAAAAAGTGTGAAGTGTGCGAATGTAAGAGCTTGAAAAATAGGACTAGAGAAGAAATTTAAAGATAAGGGTAAATTGGTAATTTAACCAGTCCATAATTAAAAATAATATAAAGTTGGTGAATAATATAATTATAATTATGGGTATAAATTAAAATAATTATGATAAGGATTAGTAACAAGAATTAAGGCTAACTTAAATGAATTGGGCTTAATTTAAGTGAATTGGCCCTAAATAGCTAAGTTAGGCTTAACTAGACCAGCCATAGGGTTAGTAATTATTTAAGTGGGCTTAAGTAAATTCCCTAAGGCCCAAGGGAATTAAATACTTAATTATTTTCTTATAATTTTCGTGTCTAATTAATAGGAGAAATTAAAATACAAGTTGTCAGTAGAATAGGAGTCTAGATAACTGCCATTATCAGTTTACAGTCCTAATATAACTCTACCACTTAAAGTATTATAAAAATAAGTTATATTAGAGAACTAAAGGTCAGAATCAAGAGGATTTCGTAGGAAACCATAGAAGGAACTAGAAGAAGATCTAAAAACCCAAAAAGCTTGAAGAATCTACAGCAAGAAGAAACACTAAAGTAAACAGGAAGAAACCCTACTGTAAACATGTGAGTTTTCCCTTCACTATCTTGTGTATTTACTCCTAGCCTAGTGTTATGACATGGAGGAAATCTTTCCTATGTTATATTATACCCTTCCCATGTTTATATAAATAAAACTCAGAAGATTAAACCAATGAATTGAAGGAATAGACCTAATCTTGAAGAATGAGCCATTAAACTGGAAACTAGGATCATTGATCCCAAGCAAGTATATTTAAATTATTATAATCATATTATTAATCTAAAACCACAAACGAAGCATGTTTATATGTAGATGAACCCTTGGGAGAAGTCCCAAACCAAATTGCCCAAAAACACACCTCGAAACGAGATCGGTATACCCTGACTCTGTCAATCCAGCTCAGATTGTACAATAGCTCACTGCCTAGTATGCCGGCCTAGATCGGTATACCATGACCATACTGACCTATATAACCCCAGTATATTTTTATAAAATTGATCTAATTAGACCTACCTTGACCTCCCTTTAAAATATTTTGGGAAATGGCACACCTTTGTATTTTTCGGGATACCCTGACCTTACCCTAACCATGTCGATCTCCGACGTTGACCTATTTTCACTTCTAAGACTTTGGACACCTGTAATATGATAAACCGAGTGTATTGGTTGTGTTCCCAGGTACTAGGAATGCATCTGTAAAAATATGACCTCTAATACCTAAGAATTAACCTATTAAGACTTTGCATGGTAGTATGAAATTCTAAGATACGTGGGGAATTAACCCCACAACACCTCTATTAGTTCAAATATCATAATGTACACTTGCCCAAATGTTTTATGTGATGTATAAGCTTGTTAATGTTCTGTTGTGACCACATACGTGTATTTGGAGAATATTAAGTGTTATATGTAATTAAATAACATAAAAGACCATTAACTGTGTGAATATCTCATCTCGAAATCAAATAAGACTTATTATACATAATTATACTATTTATGATTCTCTCATCATTCATACATGCATATTCAAGCTATATATACTTAATTATGTGCTTATATTACCCTAGAATCATGGGAATGTGTCTCATGTGCTCGCTGTTTTGAATATATGTCTGTGAAATCATTGTGTGTGCACCGCACTAATAAAGGATCTGAAATTATGAGTTGCATATTGTTTACCCAGCAGAGATGGATTTTCCTTGTGTCCTATCATTGGAGTACTTGGTACGTTTCCAATAAAGGATGCTGTTATGACTCACATTATTGCCATGGCCATTGCTTGTCCATTTGAGACTAAGCCACCCAAGGTGAGGGATAGGTCTTGCATGGGGATCCCAACAGACTTGTGGTAAGATGATAGGTGAGGGAGTGTACATCCCAATATTCTGACTCATAAGAATTGACCACTGTTAGTGGCTCGGATAATGTATAGTTCACAAGGGAAGTTCTTCGTGATGCCTTGGGATTCGTCCCCGTGGTCGAACATAAGTGTGGGGATTGTGCCTACTAGGTCGAAGCCCCTAGAAACTATGATGCGCACATGGAATATCTTATCTTTGTCAGTGGCCGTTTATGCGGTGGATGGTTCGAGAAGACATCTTGGTCAAAGTAAGATGGATCTAGTGTGGGACATTTACTATTCGAATGCCAAACAGCATGCATTGCATTTCTTGTTCTTGTTGATAATATTGTTGTTGTCTTGTGTATGATGCACTTGATAACCTAATTTCTCATATAGGTTTAAGCATTTTATACATTGATATATGACCATGGATATCCTTAGGATATAAACTAAGGTGATATTTGGTGAGAGAAGAAGTATTGATTGATTGTTGTCCACATATCATTATTATCATCTATTTTCCAGATTTTCATTATTATCATTAGTATTATATATTTTCTCATAGCATTGGAATAGGAGTAAATACCTTGTTTTCATGGTCTACTCATCCGAGCTTTCAGCTTATGTATGTTTTATGACATATTTTCAGGTTACAGGATGTTTGCTATCAAGGAGAGAGCTATGGGAATACAGGAGACTAAAATATAGAAGTTAGATTATAGGGATTTATGTAATTAGATTGTAGTGTATTTCAGTTTGTTAATTAAGGACAGATTGTAGATTTTATTTAAATATTTATTAGAATTATTATATTATCACTTCTGCTTACGTTTCTATATTGCTGATCCACTCCCATTGTGTTAGGGTGAGAGTTACATTTAAACCTTTGGGGTATCCCGAGGATCTCTTTAGGTTTTAGGTGTGACTAAAGTGGTATCAAAGCCTAAGTTCTAATAAAATTTTAAATAAAAGATTAGGAATTTAATTGGACTTAGGACTAGGAATAAATAAGAAATTAATTAAGATAAAGGAATTATAAGAAGGTAAAGGGAATTAGAAATAAAGATATGAGATTGTGAGGTACGATGATTGTTGTTGTATGCATCTTTATTAGTAATTCCGAATAGACAATTTGGTATAGGGGATCCACTATTTCTGAAAAGTCTGAAGGTTGCACTATAAGGATGAAGTCTATGCTAAGTATATTGGATTAGAATGTCTTTAAAAGGCAAGATAATCAAAGGCTTATGATTGTTGATTGCTATAAATATGAAAAATATTTATGACCCTAATTCTAACTATTTTTTCCAAAAATTGAATTCAATGTAGTTGCAAATACATTGAGCTAAATTCCTTGAAAACTATATATGAATTAGCTACAATATATGAATAATAAGATTAAAATTTATGAAATATATATATGTATAAAAATTATTATAAATGTTATATTATATAAATTATATATAAACACATCAAGATATTAACTTGGATCTGGTTCCAAAGAATTTATATTTTTAGGTTCTATTCTGGACCCAAACCCAAAAGCCAAGTAAGATTAACAACTCACCTAATTAATTATAGATTCTTGTTTGGAGTGAAATTTAGTGAAAGAATTGATTTAAACAATGTGTAATAAAATATAAAATAATTTAAAATTTTAATTTCAACTTTTGAGGATCAATAGACTCTCAGTATACTCACGGTATACCGAGAATCGTCCGACAGCGAGCCCTAACCCTGCCTATAAATACTATCATTAAAAACCCTAACTCATTTCTTAAGCTCTAAAACTCCCAAAACAACTCTTCAAACCTACTCCAAGCATTCCTAAGGCATTCTTCATCTCCGTTCAATAGATCTTCACTCTGGTAAGTCTCTTCTCTTTGTTTCTTTAATTTCTTAGCTTGACCTAAGAATCCTTTTTCTTGTTAGACTTTCCTTGTTCAAAAACCCAGAACCCATGGCCAAGGGAAAGAAAGCCCAACAACCATCTAAGAAGACTAGAAACACTAGGGCTTCTACCTCTAGGAGATCTCCATTACCCGACCCTTATGAAGAGGAAGAAGAAATTCTACTCGAACCCGAAGAGAAACAAGTACATGATGACCCACACACTGATAACCCCAATGACAACAATGTCTACTACAACCGACCCATTCACTTGGAGAAACAGACTGTCATTCCACATGTAGCAACCTATCATGTGTATGAAACCCTACAAGCTATAGGATGGGCATCCATTCTAAATTTTGGAGGATCTGAATTTCCTCCAGAAGTCCATGAAATGTATGACAGTGTCACTAGCATCGACTTTGACTCCATGACAATCACATTCATCATGGCTAGAGAAGTCCAAAACTTTAACCTCCGACTTGTTTCTAAGATACTAAATATACCAAGTTCTGAACTAGCCCTTTCTGACAGGTTCAGAGTGAAACAAGTTCTGTGTGGCACCGATGTCAGATGGAACTAGGACAATTCTCTTACTTCCACCAAAATCCTACCCACATATCAAATTTTGCATGCCATTTTCCTTAGGAATGTCAATCCCAGAGCTAGGAACAGACAAAGCTTACCTCTTACATGGTTCAAGTTCTCCACTCTGTGGCAATTGGCCAAAGGTTGTGCCTTCCTTCCATCATCATTAATCATATCATCAGGTACATAAGGAACATCAAGAAGGGACCACTACAATTTCCCTGCCTTATGTGCGAAGTTGCCAAGTAGTGAAACTTTACCTTAACTAACAGAGATCACAGGGTGACAAATAGACCCTTTAGCAGCTTTAACCTTAGCTTAATGAATCTTAGAGCGAGACCACAATACATACTAGAGCAGCACCAGGAGCAGCAGTAGGAATTTTTTGAAGATCAGCCTCCCAGAACATCTTCTTCAGTTGCTCATAGAGCCTCCACCTCTTCTGGACCTAGTGCTAACCTTCCTCTTGCACATCATTACACAAGGAGGAATAAGAATGCAGAGGCCAGACTTGCAGTTCTAGAGAGAGCCAGCCTCAAACCAAGATTGATATCACTTCTGAGCTCATGAAGAACAGAGAAGAACTTAGAGATGCCAGAGAGGAACTCAAGAAGAACAAGAGGAAATGACTAAAATCTAAAATAGTGTAAATCTTCCAGTTCATCCAAAAGCTCTTCGGCTGTGGCAAGGCCAGTGATGCAGTACCACCGATAGTCCTTTCACCACCAGCACCTCTACCATCATCACCACCTTATCCTCCTCATGAGGATGATGTTACTCATACTCCTCAGATTCCATAGATGTTGTATTTCCTTTCCTTTTGTTGTAGCCATCTAGAATGGCAAGAACTCATGTTTTTTCTGTTTATGGATGTAATAGGTAGTTGTTTTAGTTGGTTGTTTAAGTATTTTTAATGTAATGTTTAAAGAACCTTGTTTGTTGTAAGTCACTAAGTTATCTTAATAAAGACAGTTACGTTTGTTCAGTTTTTTGAGCACTTATAATGGATAGTTGTTAATTAACAAATTTTAATGTACACAAGAACCAATTTAAAAATTTTACTGGTAATCAAGTACCTTTTAAGATAGTGTTTACAAATTTTAACAAAATACTAACATAATTAAGAACCAATTTAATTACATCAAAAATTTTAAAAGAACCAATACAACCAATTCAATTAGATCACTTAGATTAATTTCGAGGACGAAATTCTTTTAAGCAGGATAGATTGTAAGAGCCTAAAATTAGGATTAGAGAAGAAATTTAAAGATAAGGGTAAATTGGTAATTTAACCAGTCCATAATTAAAAATAATATAAAGTTGGTAAATAATAAAATTATAATTAGAGGTATAACTTAAAAAAATTATGATAAGGATTAGTAACCAGAATTAAGGCTAACTTAAACGAATTGGGCTTAAATTAAGTGAACTGGGCATAAATAGCTAAGTTGGGCTTAACTAGACTAGCCATAGGGTTAGTAATTATTTAAGTGGGCTTAAGTAAGTTCCCTAACGCCCAAGGGAATTAAATAAAAAATTATTTTTTATAATTTTTGTGGCTAATTAATAGGAGAAATTAAAATTCAAGTTGTAGTTAGAATAGGAGTCTAGATAACTGCCAGTATCAATTTACAGTCCTAATATAACTCTAATACTTAAAGTATTATAAAAACAAGTTATATGAGAGAATTTAAGGTTAGAATCAAGATAATTTCTTGGGAAACCATAAAAGGAACTAGAAGAAGATCTAAAAACCCAGAAAGCTTTAAGAATCTACAGTAAGAAGAAACCCCACATAAAACAAGAAGAAACTCTACAGTAAACATGTAAGTCTTCCTTCACTATCTTGTGTATTTACTCCTTGCCTAGTGTTATGGCATGGAGGAAATCCTTCATATGTTATATTAAACCCTTCCCTATGTTTATATAAATAAAACCTAGAAGATTAACCAATGAATTGAAGGAATAGACTTAATCTTGAAGAATGAGCCATTAAACTGGAAACTAGGATCTTAGATCCCAAGCAAGTATATTTAAATTATTATAATCATATTATTAATCTAAAAACCACAACCGAAGCATGTTTAGTTGTATACCCTTGGGAGAAGTCTCAAACCAAATAACCCAGAAACACACCTCGGCACTAGATCGGTATACCCTGACCCTGCCGATCCAGCCCAGATTGTATAGTAGATCACTGCCCAATAGGCCGACCTAGATAGGTATACCGTGACCCTACCAACCTACAACCCCAGTATATTTTTATAAAATTGATCTAATTAGACCTACCTTG
>JAUPMG010089101.1:0-12620 GCA_031762675.1 Pachysandra terminalis
TATAATATTAGGACTTGTATAGGTTAATTTATTGTAGACATGGCTAATCTAGAGGCTCTTCGCCATCAAATAGACGATTTGAATTTACCAGATCATTCTTGATGTGACAAAAATGACTGTCACAGCTATTGAACAATGAAGATAATTATGTGTGAACCATACATCTATTATAGTTTCTCTTTGTTTATGATTTGTTAGGGAAAAAAAATTCTAATCATTGACTATGGTTAGCTTAAACTCTCCACCAGGAAATAGGTTTCTGGGATCTATTGAGAATCCAAAGCAAATCGTCTAGGATATTTGGTGTGATGTTTTTTGTGGTACCAATCGGATAGTATCACATAAGCAACACTAAAATAGGTGAAAAAAAACCTTGAAAGAGATATATTAGTTTGCCGAAAGAATCGTAGGCAAACATCGCAAACAATTTCCTTTTAAGAATCTTAATACACTCTCCCAAGTGTCAATCTGCTCTATCTCATCCCTATATAAGAACTCGGAAACAAATCGTCTGTGATCTATTCCTATGATCTTTCTTACGGTACCAATGGCATGATGTTACAGAAACATCGATGAAACTAGTGACCTATCAATCTAAAAACTGTAAGACAAATCAACTCTAAACTTATCCTCACCTTAATTAGGACGAGGATCTTCTGTGAACCTGGGTTGTTTGAACCTTCATATGAACCTCACACGAGGTTAACACCCTTCCTAAATGAATCATGAAGAAATGTTGATTTCATTGATAATTCAAAGTGTACAAAAGATCCTATGAGACTTTAAATAGAAGATTACATAAGATAAATATAGTAACTTAGCCTCTAATCTAGAAACAAATTTAAAACATTTACTAACTTGTCTTGCCTTAATCTTTTTCTTGAATTCCTCAATCAAATCTCTTGCATATCTTGATTTTATCATTTCCTTTATCTTTTTCTCAAATCATTTATTGAGTTGATGGGAAACTCTACACCTCATCGTATTACTATACTACCATATATTTGCTATGTTAGATCCCACAAAAAAATATGACTAACATTTCTAGAACTCCAAGAAACCTATAAATTCTAAACCGGCTTCTACTTTAATCAATAAGGGTCACTCTTTTTTGTGGTTTACTTGCAACGCGTATCAAATCCATGTGAGGTTCACATAGTTCAAGTTCACAATATCAAATCCATGTGAGGTTCACACAACTCAGGTTCACAGAAGATCTTTATCTCGATTAAAATAACCTGTTGATATCTACGTGACATCATAATCATACCATTGGTACCCTCGAAAAATTCGCAGGAACATATTGATTTTCTTTCCTTTGTGGTTCTAAGAGATAATCAAAGAAGGGTAAAATATATATATATATATATCAAGAAAACAAAGCACCTGAACCTGAACCTGAAGGCTATAAAAACAGGTGATTCTGTCCAATCCAATGGATCTTGTCCTGTAACAAGCGTTGAAGAGGTGAGAGACTACCTGTTCAAAAGTTAAAAAAGAAAAAAAAAATCCCTCTTTTTTCCTTGGAAGAGCCAAAGAAAGCGCGGGACCGAAACGAGGGAAAAACTACCAGAGGGTCAAAATTGTAGCTCTTTGCCCTAAATCGGTTTGTTCCCGCCAATATTTCATCGTTTTCAGTACGGTATAGTTCTATCCGTTATTTTTTCTTGGGGCTTTTTGGTTATTTGATGTTCATTTCAAACGTTCAAAAACCAGAAAAGAAGAATCGAACCTCAGGTTTTTTTTTTTTTCCTTTTTTTTTCTAGGGCTTGAATCCGAAGTCCATGGCAGGATGGGCGATTTTAGCTGATGGGTCTGATTTGGATTGCTTTGAAATCCTTCGGAACCTTCAGGTGAGTGGTTATTGTTTGGACGTTGATGCTTCTTCTCTGAAAGGTTGTGTGGATGGTGGGGGGAAAGATTTTTTCCGGAACTTGTTTGATAGGATAATTTCTGTTTTTCTTGAAGAGATCTCTGTGAATGTTGATGTTCGTCCTTTACCTGCAATACTTGGAGATGGGAGATGTGTAGATTTGTTCAAACTCTTCTGTGTCGTGAGGAAAAATGGTGGATATGATGCTGTGTCGAAAAAGGGTTTGTGGGGTTTGGTGGCGGAAGAATCCGGTTTGGGTTCGGAAGTAACTTCCTCTGTGAAATTGATTCACTTTAAGTATTTAGATCTGTTGGATCGATGGTTTCAGAAAGTTTTTGCAGATAAGGGCACAGGAGGAGGTGGGTTTTCAGCCCATGGTCGAAATTTAGGTTTGTTGTCAGCTGAGTTTCAGACCGAGTTCAGTGGTCTCTTATCTGAAATGACTGATCAATTGAAGAAACATGAAGATTATCCTCATTTGGATTTGGAGAAGAATGGGTTGCCCATGGATAATATGAGCGGAGTCGGGAGTTTGCCGGAGTTGGGTGGTGGCAAGAAATGCTTTGATGATGATGATGACAAAGAGGTTGCGATCTTGGATAAGGAAGAGTTTTATTCTCATAAGAGAAAGCGAGAAGAGTGTCTATTAGGAATGCTGAATTGGGTTAACGAGATTACCGGGAATCCTCTTGATCCTTCAATTGGGAAGTCAGTGGAAGGTAAGTTGTTCTTGGGGCAAGCTTTGTTGGCTCGAGAGGCATTGTTTATAAAAAAATATTATAATTCAAGTACCGAGGTGCCTCTTCTACAGGTATTCTCAAGTTGATCCTGCTTTAATTTTGTAAAAATTGTTATGTTGGATTCGTGGTTAGTGCTACTGCTAGTCTTGCAGGTTTAGATTGTATGGTCTTTATCTGCATAAGATGCTTGTGTTTGAGTTGTTTTTTTTTTCTTTGATTGCTCTTGTGGCCAATTTATTATTAAATGTTCCATTATGCATATCAAGCGTTTTGCTCTTTATATTTTGATTCTTGTTGGAGGATCTTTGTAAAGTCTAGTACTGTATTACAAATTTACAATTACACGTGCATGCAATTTCATGCTATGATTTTATCAGATTGTCAGTTATCACACAAAAATATTAGATGGTTGGGACCAGGATTGCATTGAGACGTGATTTATGCCTTCGTACCAGTCCCAATCGTCCCAGTTTCGGGGACTGGTACGAAGCGATTCCGGAAATGTTTTGGAAACGTCCCGAAATCACAATTGGTTCATTATTATTTTGCTATTTAATTAAATAACTGCATGTTTACTTACATTAATTAATTTATCAAAAAAAAAAAGAAGGATAAGATTAGCACTAAGGATTTTAGAAAGATTTTAGGAGATGATAAAAGAGGTATATTATTGGGATTCTTAAAGAAGTTTCCTAAAACAATAAGTAGAGAAAAACGGTCCAAAGTGGGATAGTGAAAAAATAAAACATAAAAAACTCTCAAAGTGATACAAAGGGTAATTAAATAAATAAAAAATAGTTGATCGATTTTTAAGAACTCTTAATAAACCCTAGCTTTACTTTTCTTTCCTTTCTTTGTACACTTACATTTGAAGTTAGTATTGATTTTTTTTGAAAGATATGCATGTAATATATTTGTTTTAAATAATGAAAATTTACTATGAATACTAGTCTTAACTATAATGAATGGATATTACATTTAAATGTTCCTATTATACTGTACATATTCATAAGGTATCAATAAAGTACCGATATAATGTACCAAATTAATCGTATCCGATACTTTTTCTAGGTACACGTACTAGTATCAGTATACGTACTGATACCCCATACCAATTCCTGGCAACTATGGTTGGGACTACAAACACGGTAGGCCCTATGCTAAGCAGAATCTTCCATTAGCTAAAATGTTCATTTTAGTTGTTGTCTTCATTAGTTGCCATCCATGTATGAGCTTGGTTCTATGAATCCTGTTTAAGTCACGTTCATCGTTCCATTCTGTCAAGTGCACATACTTTGACATTTCGTATTTGTTCCAGATCCCTTTTCACTCCATTGTTCAACTTTTTTATTCAGTTCCTTTCTTTATGCAAGTACTTGCTTACTGAAGTTGCTATCCTCTGTGTTGAACCAAGACAGTGCCAGTTTCTCTGTTTTATTTCCCGATCTCTTTTGTAATGGAATTTCCGTTTGATCCCAGAGCCTTTCTAAACCAAAAGTATCTAGTATATAGTATTTTAACGTAGCAACACAGTTATGCAATGAGTGAAGACAAACTGAGTTTATTGATGATTCAAGGTAAGTACAAAGAGACCTCATGGGGCTTTAAATATAAGAGTACATAACATAAACATAGTAACTTGGTCTCTATGCTAGAAACAATTTTAAAAACGTACTAAATCTTATAAATCAAATCTCTTGTCTTGCCTTCATCTTCTCCTTGAATTCCTCAATCAAATCTCTTGTATGTCTCGACTTTGTTATTGCTTTTTTCTTTTCCTTGAATCACTCCTTGAGTTGACACAATCTATACTCCCATATATTTTCTCTATCACTCCTTGAATTGATATAATTGGATCAAGCTTGCTGGTTGTCGCCATTGTCACTGTTAAAGTGTGTGAAGAGAGAGAACAATACGAACCTCAATGGGCTGAATAGCCTCTTAGGCAATAAAATGGGCCTCTTTGGACCAGTGGTTCCATGAACTTGCCTATGGTCATTGCCAAAGGGGTCACGGACCTTAAAATTGGATCATCGTGATTTTGCGTTTGGTAGAAAAGGACAATAAATTGATTTTTTTTAATATGGAAAAAAAAAACTAAAAAGGGAGAAAACTTCAATGTGGTGCAGCCATGTTGGAGTTTCACAAAGCATGGGATGACGTGAAGAATGGAGAGTGGTGGGCTGTGTTAGACAAACAATGAATGATGCTAAAAAAAGAAAAAAAAAAAAGAAAAGAAATGCTTTATGCATTGATGGATTCCGGCACCTCCGATCTTATTTGAATGGCAAGCACAAAGATTCTGACAATGGATTTGAGACTTGAAAAACTTCGATTAATAATGAAAAAACTTAAACAAAAGCATTAAAGAACTACAAAAAGTAAAGTCAGATGGCCGGGTGGACGGCAATGGTGCCGCCCGCTGGAAAAAAGGTGATTAGTTGGACAATCACTACAGGCAGATCGTCTGCTTTGATACCATGAAGACAAACTGAGTTTATTGATGATTCAAGGTAAGTACAAAGAGATCCCATGGGGCTTTAAATAGAAGAGTACATAAGATAAACATAGTAACTTGGTCTCTATTCTAGATACAATTTTAAAAACTTACTAAATCTTATAAATCAAATCTCTTGTCTTGTCTTCATCTTCTCCTTGAATTCCTCAATCAAATCTCTTGCACGTCTTGACTTTGTTATTGCCCTTTTCTTTTCCTTGAATCACTCCTTGAGTTGATACAATCTATACTCCCATATACTTTCTCTATTATCAAGAACTAAGAATCTTTATAATGATCTGAAGTTTGTGCTTGTATTTTTAGATGGATCCAACTTGTTATACTGCAATGTAAATGGGACAAAATATTGAAAAATTTGTGTTCGAAAATTTGTCTTTGTTTCTTTTGTTGCTTGGTTTATATGGTAACAGTTTAAAGGCGTCTGCACACCCTTCTATCAAAGCATGGGGTTGTATCACATTCATCTTCTAAATAATGATTATCTTAATCTCCTAATATTCCATTGGACATTATAGATTATAGATGTTCATGTCTAAGCATCTGTGTTGTTACACATATATAACATGGTATAATAAGAGAAGTAAGCTAGTTTCCTTATATTACCTTCTATGAATATGCAATGGCATGGGTTTGTCTGCAAATGCATCCACATAAAGTGACCCAAGTGATCACATAAACAAAAAGCCTTAAAAGAAACACCAAAAAATCTGTGAAAAATCTTGCTTATTTTTCCAGGTTTAATTTTTACTAAAAAATAAGTAAAAAGATACTCAAAATTGAAATAAATAATGAAATGAACAATTAAAAGCTGTGCAAAAAAAAAAACCAATTTTTATATACAAGCTTACTTTATTACCATGGGGAAATAAAAAAGCTTACAATCTTATTAAACTACATGAAATTATGCACAGGTTGATGAGCAGCTTTGTAGACTGTATCTTTGAATAAAATTCTAACTGTGGATCATTTGATGAGCAGAGGTTGGGCTTTAGCAAATAGGTATATAATGTATAAGGCTGATTCGGAAACTATTGCACATTTGTTTATTCAGTGTTCTGTGGCTAGTCATCTTTGGAACATAACATTGAGCTTCTTTGGGCTTAGATGGGTAATGCAAGAAAAGTGGGAAGATCTCACTCACATATGGGGATGGAGGAGGAGAAAAACAAGGAATGACATTCTTTGGAATCTTTTCCCAGCAGCTCTGTGCTGGTCACTTTGGAAGGAAAAAAATCGTAGAATCTTTGAGGATAAAAAGAGAAGAGCCTGGTTACTATTTTAAACCAGTTGATATCTTTCCTTTATTTTTGGTTTAGTAGGTATCAGATTTTCGCTCCGCTTCTTTCACGTCCTTTAGACAGGATTGGGATCCTTTTTGTAGAGGCTATTTTCTTAAACCATTTTGGATGACTCTATAGGGTTGGTTCTTGAGTCATGTATACTCTTGGGGGTTATCATGTATACACTTTGTGTACTTGGAATAGTGTGGTGTAAAGAAATTGAGAAGAGACTGGAGAGGAGAATAAGATTAACATGAGTAAGAGTGAGGACGACCGGACTACGTTTAGGGAAAAAATCTCCCTCATCCACCCAGTTTAGAAAAGATATAAGGGTTGGTATTGGTGCAGAAAAACATGCTACTGCATATTACCCTATGTGGTTGCATAACAATATGTGATTCCATATTGTCAGCGGTAAAGTAGACTCTATATGCTATAGTCACATATGCAACCAGACCCAACAAAATTGTTTGTGCGATCGCAATTGACTATGATTCTTAATCAAATGCTTATTGTCAATATATATAACAGCAAAACAACAACAAAATGCCTTTTCCCAACTAGTTGGGGTCAGCAAAATGAATCCTGTTCCTTGATCCCAATTTGTCAAAAACTACATCTTCAGTCATAGTATGGGTGTCCAAACCCTTTAGGACTACTCCTAAAAACTCTTGGATATGTTCATTCTTTACCCTATCTTTCCTAGTTCCCTCATATTTGTCTCCACATCTCATCTCGGTGACGCTCATCCTATGCATATGTTTCTTCTTTGCTGCCCAATATTTTGATCCATACATCATAGCAGGCCTAATGGTTGCCCTGTAAAATTCTCCTTTAGTTTGAGTGGAACATGTCGATCACATAACACTCTAGAAGCACCTCTCCATTTAAGCCATACAGCTTTAGTTCTATGTACAACATCCTCATCAATATCCCCCTCTTTATAGACAATTGATAAAGATAGCGAAATTGATTGCTTTTAGGAATTAAAATTTAGCTTAAGTTTGATGCTTGTTGCCAACCTGATGCAACTCTCTTCCTTTACATGGGCTTGTGATTGGCAATGCCCAAAAGATATAGCAATACAAAATAACATTGGTGGAGTTGCTTATTGTCACCATATACAAAGAGAAAATTAGAGTACTTATTTTTTTCTTATAGAATTGAAATTTAAAACCTTGATCGTCCTTTAGAACCTTCCACTTGTTGAAGCTCACACCTTTTGGCTGCATATGTTGTGGTAGCATATGCGGTAAGGCCCCAAGAAAAGCGAATATGCAAGAAAAATTGACAACATTGATTATACAATGGTGCAGTGTTCCCCGTGGAATCGACATTTAAAACGTTGCTTATCCTTTTAGAACATTCCAACTGCTCGGGCTCACACTTTTGGCTGGGATTTTTTGTTGGTCATTGTTTGACGCTGTCAAACTGTTACTTTCTTTCCTAAACCTTCTTTGGGGTGAGATTGGTAGCATAAGTTTTGATTTGTCAACCCCAAATAGTTTGGGAAAGCATTGATGATTGATTGAAGACTCACCTGAATAAGTTAATTTCTAGTATTTTATTTCCTATTCTTCCTATGATTATGTTGCTTGTTGACAACATTTTGTTACACATGCAGAGCTGGTCTTTTGGAAGTAATATAAATTTTCCTTTGGTTTGATTAGAATACGGTAATTAAAGCGTACTATGGAGTATTGAGTGCATATCCTCTTTAGCTAGCTAGCTTATTTTCATAAGCAAAACTACTTATTTTTACCCTCTTTGAATAAATGGGTCAAGACATTGGAAATGAATGGTTTGAGAGGCCAACTGACCATTTATCCTGCTATTGACTCCTTCCTAACCATATTTTTACCATTGTTATTAAATGCTAAGGCATTAGCAAAACGTTTTACATGACCAAAGCATGAGGTGCAAGCCTCAAGACGTGAGGCACAAGTTTCACAAGCATCCATTTAGATTAAATAAACATAAAATATATCAATATAAACAAGAAGAGTATAAAACGGTGCAAGGAGTCATGTTAAGGATACTGCAACTTAGTTCTCAAATCACATCAATGTTTATAAGGGACCAGTGGTAAACTGTATTTTCGTCGATAATAATCTTTGAATATTTTTTCGTCTCCCTGTATGATGGGTGTTTCTGTTTTTCTTTTGGACTTGTATATTCAAAATTAAATAAAGCGTTTGGTAACTTTTTATACTTGCGAATTGTTATGGGTTGTAATATATATCTTGATGGGAAAACACAAATGTGATGTTATATTTGTCAAGTTGAAGCTTTTCAGTGAGAATTTAGAGGTCATATATAGACTGTTGATGATCATTTAGAAGAACTGATTAATCCACAAACATTGATTTGTTTGTTTGTTTGTTTGCGTGTATCTACATATATACATAAAACATGTGTTTGTGTGTCTTGCCAAACAATGTAGATTCTACATCTGACTAGATTCAAAAGTTAAACGTTGCGAGGGAATTCATCCTGTAAACTCCATTCTGTGTGAACAATGTTCGTGACCAAGTCGTCAACCAAGTTTTAGTGTTTGACCCCAGCTCTGTCTTTCTCAAGGCTATCCTAGTATGAAATAACTTATCTGGAACTTTGTCCTATATGGAATCCAAACTTGTTGCTGTACATGCCAGATCTTCCATAAGACTAAATGCCCTTTCTATATATATATATTTTTCCAAACAATATAAACATTTCCAATTATACACTGAAAAAACAGATTGTGCTTGAACTTGCAGAAAAAGCAGAAGACACATCCCTTACCGTACGAGGATCATACTGGTTATTATCAGCAGTCTACAGAGGGATTAAGAATTAGCGAGAGGGTTCTTTCTCATAAAAAATCTTGCACAATATCTTGTTCCAATTCATCCTCAGCCATTCAAGATGACTTGAACAAGACTCTGACTCGTTGCATGGCAGGGAAGGAGATTCACCCTGAGAAATGGTTGCTTGCAACTACTGATTCTTTTGCTGAAAATTCAGTTGTTGGCCATAACCAAAAGCAGGTCTTACTGGGCCCACTCTTTCAAGCTGAAGTGCCAGAATGGACTGGTGTGTCTTCTGTAAGCGATTCTAAATGGCTGGGTACGCGGGTTTGGCCACCATTGGATGCAGGAGAGTGTAATTTGACAATTGAATGGAATCCTGTTGGAAAGGGAAGACATTGTTCATGTGGCTGTCGTCTTCCGGGTTCTGTTGAATGTGTCAGATTTCACATTGCTGAGAAAAGGATGAGAATGAAGCTTGAATTAGGTTCAGCTTTCTACCATTGGAGATTCAATCGAATGGGTGAAGAAGTTTCGCTTCCATGGACAGAGGAAGAAGAAAAGAGATTTAAGGCTATAGTGAGATTAAATCCTCCATCTCTCGGTAAGAGTTTTTGGCCTGAGATATATAAGTACTTCTGCACCAAGAGCAGGGAAAGCTTAGTGAGCTATTACTTCAATGTCTTTCTTCTCCGACGCAGAAGTTACCAGAACCGTGTGACACCAAACAATATCAATAGTGATGACGATGAATCGGAGTTTGGATCCGTGAGTAATGGTTTTGGGTATGAAGCAATTAAGGTTCCAGGCCCCAATTCTGTATTCTGCGCTCAGAATAAGGAGTGCATGTATTTGGATTAACACACCAGCGGGAATGAAGAATCATCGGCTTTTCTCGGTTTTCAAATTACATCAGGTGTCATATGAGTTTATTGTTCAACAATTTTAAAGGAGATTCGGTGTTTTTTTCGCTAATAGATTAGTTTGCAGAATCAGCTAGTTTGCGGATGCTTAAGGATTCCAGAAGATGAAAGGTGGAAAATGTTCTAAATTCAAGCTTTGGTGCAGTTTACACACACACACACACATATATATATATATTTGTACTTCCAGTGTCAGTCTTCACATATTCTTCACATTTTTTGTACTTACAGGTTGATCATGACTGGCAAGGGACAAAATGTCCAGTGAGCATTACCAAATTGTACCAACATGTGTTAAGTACCTATCTTTTTCTTATAGAATCTCAGTTGATTGGTCTAATGTTTTGTGTTGGCTTACCTCAGTTCATTGCAGTAAGGATTCAGAAGAATGATGTGTTGTGCAAAATCAAACTGATCATGGGTGTATGTAGTTTGTGGCAAATACCGAAAAAAATAAGAAAAGAAAAAGTCAAAATCCAAGGCTATGGTACACAGATGAAAGCAATCAAAGAGCTTTCCATAATTGCAGGTACAAAAGGGTAAACCCAGAAGAAAAGCTATTCCTAAAGAACATACAAGTTTGGACTCAATATAGAATTCAAGACAAACCCAACATGGTGTAAGTGTAAACTTCACTTCAAGGAACCTAGAAGTTTTAATTTCTTTAAAATAAGTAAATTAT
Organism: Pachysandra terminalis; assembly: GCA_031762675.1. NCBI lineage: Eukaryota > Viridiplantae > Streptophyta > Magnoliopsida > Buxales > Buxaceae > Pachysandra > Pachysandra terminalis. Next base: position 10,806 of record JAUPMG010089101.1, read on the forward strand.
ACCAGTTTTTTTTCCACCAGATAAGCAGAAAATTATTCGAAAAAAAATTCGGTTCAAGACGATGACAATAACAACAAAATGACTTTTATCTTAATTAGTTTGAGTTGCAACATGAATCTTGTTCCTCCAATCCAATCTATCAAAAAACTCATCTTCAGTCAGATTACGAGTATCAAAATCTTTTCAGACGGACTTCATCAAAGTTCTTGATAATCTTTTTTTCGTTCTTTTGGATTCTTCAATGATTTTTTTCACACCTTCTCGCAACTGCCTCCCAGAGTTTAAGATCAAAACTAATTCATGTTAATACAATGTTAATGAAGCTATTGATTATATATATATATATATATATCTAATGAAAGTCAGAGAGCAATAGTTGCAACTAAAAAATTTACTACTGATTTTTTTGTTTTTTTCCTGGGTTCAATCCCCACAAGATACCAGGTATGCCAATATTAAGGCTGCGTTTGGCCCGGCTTCTATAAGTACCTATTGTAGCTTTTAGCTTATATAAGCACTTTTTAAAATTATATATGTGTTTGGTAGTGCTTATGGGTAAGTGTTTATCCATAAGCAGTAGAGGAAGGCTACCTATAAGGAGAAGCTGCTGAGAGCAACTTCTCCCAAGCTCTTATGCATTAAGTTATTAACAACTTTAGTAATATTTTTAAAATACTTATTTTACTCCTAAACTTTCATAAGCACTTAAATAAATATTATTTTTAAACTTTAATAATATTTTTATAATACTTATTTTACCCTTAAACTTTCATAAACACTTGAATAAATGTATTTACCAAACACTATTTTCATCAAATAAGCAATTTATTGTTGTTTTGGATAAGTTCTCCCATTGAGCAACTTATCCAAAACCATAAGCACAAGCCGTGTCAAACGCAGCTTAAATGTTCATGGAAGTTGGAAGTTAATGGAAGCAATGGAATATTCTTTTCCTACTAAAGTAATCTTTACACATTCAAAACCATATACTCTTTCCCTTACTTGCTTGGGATGTATTCCTTCCCATAACATGTGGAGTGAGGACTTAGCCAAGTTACGAATTTCCTTTGAACCTTAAAAATCTCCATCATCCTAATCCCTCATGAATTACATATACATACATATATCCATATGTACACATATATTTTATATATATTAGCGGGTGACACGTGCAATATTGCATGTTGATAAATATATAGTTAATGTTAAATAATTGTTTCTTTGTTAACCACTTTTTTGTTACCTCATTTTTTTACTATTATTATTGAAATGAGGTGCTCACCTCCAAAAAATAAATCAAAAGACACTATTATTCCTAATTATATTAAATACTTGTCGTACAAGGCTCTTTTGTTTTTAGACATTATTATACTAAAGGTTGCTTTTGAAAATTAAAAACAAAAATGCCATTATCATACTAAAAGTTGCTTTTGAAAATTAAAAACAAAAATGCACGTTTTACGATACACTCTCTCTCTCTTTATAATATATATATATATATATATATATATATATGTGTGTGTGTGTGTTATGCTATTTAAAGGTGTTAATTTGCCTAGAAATCTTAAATCTGCATCTCAATCAAATGACAAAAATATCCATTATTTTTCAACCAATTAACTGATCTTTCTAAAGTATATATTTGTGTTTCCAGTTAATGGAGTAAAAGCAGCTGATATTTTGGTAATTTGAGTGAAAAATCAAATTGAGGTTTCTGTCTCTAGCAAGCTAGAACCTGGAAATAGCAACGGCACATATATATATATATATATATATTAAAAAACTATTCGAAAGGTTCTCAAGGCGCAGTCCCTA
>JAUPMG010089112.1:0-12620 GCA_031762675.1 Pachysandra terminalis
ACCTTACTCTCTGGTAGATGATTGTAATTGGTTTCCCTTAATACATTTTATCCTCTTACAAATCCGTCATCACCAATGTCTATCCCAATCTCAGTCTGTCATTAACAGACCCAAATCTTTATGAAGCCATCAGTTTGAGATTCCAAACCAAAGGATACAACTTTCTTCCTGGATCTGAAACAGTTACTTTAATTTACAAAATCTATTACAAGGTCATGAATACCATGGCCCCAAACACTATGAAATTTAGTGCCCCTGGTAAGACGGTCTTAATGAGACCAATCTTACTTCCAGAACAAGCATTGCGACCCCTCGAATGCTTGATTGTGATGAAATTGAATTCCTAAGTCTTGGAATAGCCCCCCAACGCCGATCCTCTAAGCCCATAATTAACCATGACATTGATAACATTCTCCAGTTCAATGATGGTGAGGTTATTCTAAATTTTAGAAAACCTACCCTTGATCTTCCTAGATCATCATTATCAAGGAGTTGGAGGACCCCTTATCAAGTGTCCTATCCATCCACCTCCAGGAATTCCACCTTTGCAATTCCTGTTGATCTTTCTTCGGACCAACAGTCAGAAGACAGTATCAATCAAGTTAATGTTGCTGGGATTCGTCTATTAGATCAATAAACCCCTCATGCAATCTATAAGAATACTATGAGAGAATCCACCTACTCCTACCCGAATGGATTTCAAAAATTATAATCTTTTTTATGGATCTACACTCGGATCATACATTAGAATAATGATAAGTGAAAAATTTTACCTTCCCAATATTAGGCTTTTAGGAATTTGTACTTCAATTTTTACAATAATTTTGAACTCCAGCAATTTAAAACTGAGTTTTACAATTATTTAGAAACCACCCATCAGACAATCATTTTCTTTGTCAAATGGTTCTATTTAACTCAATCTGTTCTTAATATCTCTTCTTTAGAAGAATATTACAAAAAATGGATAACTGTTGAGGATAAGGTAATATCTGCCATTCATCCTCCTACTCAATCCTTGAAATTACCAAATATTGGTAATTCTCAAACTCTTGAAACTTCTGCCTAAATAAATTGCAAAAATATAGATATATTATATCTTGTCTTAGGGACCAAGGAATTAGCCTACGAGATAGTATAAAGTTCCACATAACCCTATCAAAATGTAATACTCTTAGAAGACAAAGATCCCTTATTCCATTTAATATTAGTCATAGATAAAATTTTCAAAGAAAAAATTGTGATATCAGGATAGATTGTTGTCTTTGGATCATTAAGTTTGTCTCAGAGGATCAAACATAGTTGTACGTCAGCTGTGACCGTTTGTGGCAGGTAGCCAGTTGTAGTCAATATAGCAGGGATACGTATTGACTGTTTGTATCTGAATCAAATCTAATTCTCCAAATGGCAAGTTTAATCCGTTCTTTTTCACATATTTTATTTGAGAAAATTTCTTCATCTAAGTCTATTATTAATTGTGAAGAAATAAATTATAAAAATTTAGAGAAACAGATCCAAAATTGGAAGATTTCTAAAATACCTGTCAAAGAAATTTATAAAATAAGAAAATTTAATCTTCAAAGTGATTATTCAATTAAAACAGTTGAACAAACTATTAATTTCACTAAAGGACATGATAGTTTCCAATTATTTACAAAGAAAACAATTGCCCAACATTTTGATACTAAAGGTTTTACTACTCTTATCCAAACAAATATGAAAAATAATGTTGCCATCCCACGTCTTCTTAAATGGACAGACATTCAACCAAAATTACCTTCCAGGTGGGTTCTAGAGCACGAATTACCACCCATCCAAAGTACTAGCACCCTTCAACATACCCAAGAATACCCAGATGGCACAATAGAAATCCAATTTGATTCTCATAGAAAAATTACCATAGGACAAACATCTACTGCCCGTCATTCGTGCTCTTCAATTCCTAAATCCGAAATTGATCCCATTACCTTGCCTAGATCCGAACCCGACCTGTATCCATACCAATTTCACCCTATCAACTTCCAGCCTTTTACGCAAAATGTCGATCATCTGGCCTACGCTTTACCCAAAACACCTGGGGAATAGGAGTCACTTGATGACATAAACATTCCCCATTGAAGAACCTACTTTCAAAATCAACAAAGAAATGCTCATAAAGGATTTTTATGGATCTCACAATGATTTCCATCGTAAAATCTTCTTCCAATATTTTAGTGCTGAATAAAGAGAACAAATTGAACAAAATTTTTATAATTGCTTAGAAAGAAAGAAATTTCATGTTTTCTTCTTTTTCTGGTTGTATAAAATTTATAGCAGAGAGAGAATTCCCCAAACAAATACTACCACAAACCCAATGAATAAATGGGCTACACAAAAAGGAAAAATTATTGAGCAAATCCATCCACCAACAAAACGTCTCCTATTATCTGAATCAACCAAAGTAGCACTACTTAAAACAACTCAGCTCCCAAAAGACGCCCCTATCAAACATGAACACTTACAACCTTTAATTGAACAAAATAAATTTACAAATGCTCATTTACAAAGTATTGGTAAACAAACTGAAAGAATAGAAACATTATTACAAAATTCTAGACAGACACCTCAAATTCCACATCCAATACAATATCCAAACATAGCATCCTCCTCAGGTACTAAAACATTTACCCCTATAGTTAAGCCAATAGAATTACCTACTTTTAAATTATCCTCAAAACCTCAAATAAATGATGAATTTATGGAAAAATTAACATCCCAATTGGCAGCCTTAAAACTTCCAAAAGATTATTCAGTACTCCAAGAAGATACTAGGTCTGAATACTCAAATAATTCACCAACTGGACCAAACTCACCTACAAAAATAAATGCCATTAAAGAACAAAAATATCAAAAAAAAAAAAAAATTAATTGGTCACCCGCTCCTAATTATTATCCTAGACCTTCATTAGCAGATACCCAATATGAACATATGACTGATTACTGGCAAACCTCTTTTAATGGTCACCATATTTATAATTGGAATATTGACGGTATGACAGAATACCAAATAACATACACTATCCAACAAATGCTTATGTTTGCCCGTGCTGCTCAGGCAGACGGTGTTAATAGCAAACTTGGTGCAGCCACCATGATTGCCTGTGGATTTTCAGGTCAGCTTAAAGGATGGTGGGACCATCAACTCACTAGTGAGGAACAAACTCATATACTTGAGGCCAATAAAGTTGATCAATATGGAAACCTAATTAGAGATGAAAATGTAAATGAAATCCTAGATGGAGTTTACACATTAATTACAAACATACTTAAACACTTCGTAGGACATAACCCACAGGGTCAAGAAAAAATTAGGGAACAACTTATGAAATTACATTGCCCTACATTGTCATCTTTCAAATGGTATAAAGATAACTATCTTACTAAAGTTTATCAAAGAGTTGATGCTGGACATGAATATTGGAAAGAAAAATTTATAGCAGGCTTACCCCCCTTATTTGCCGACAAAGTAAGAGATAGGCTTAGAGCCCAACACCCTAATAATATAATTGATTATTCAAAATATACTTATGGAGATTTAATTGTCCAAATTAATCTAACAGGAAGTCAATTATGTACAGATCTTAAACTTTAGGGACAAATGAAAAATAGAAAGACTGTTAGGTAAGAGAGAATTAGGAGCTTTCTGTGAAATGTATGGTTATACACCACTCAGAACTCCTAGCACATTAACCACACATAAACACCACAAAACTAGGAAAAAGTATAAAGACAAGTCCTCACATAAAACTTATCAAACTCCTACAAAATCAGATAGAAAATTCTAAAAAAAGAAAAACTACTCTAAACCAGCCTCATCATATCAAACCTCATCCTCCAATAAGAAAATATCAGTATGCTTTAAATGTGGAAAACCAGGCCAATACAAAAATAAGTGTAGAGTTTAAAAAAAAATTAATGAATTAAAAATAAATGACAAGCTCAAAGAACAATTATCTTCAATACTATTAAATTTTGATTCTGACTCAGATTCAGAATCATCAAATGATTTAAATGATATTCACACAGATGATGAAGAAATCATTCCATCAAATCCCTCCTTTGATAATGAAGAAGAAATAAATTGCTCAAACTCCAGCTCTTGCACATGCCTAAACTGTGTATTCTCAACTGATTCTGTTAATGTTCTATCTATTGAAGAAAAATTTATATTAGACACGATTGATCAAATTCCAGATAAAGACCAAAAATAAGAAGCAATACTAAAATATATGCAAATACACAAACTTAAGAAACAACAACATATTAACCCAACACTTCCTACTGAAGAATTATATACCCTTAAAGAAGTATATAAAAGATTGCAACCTAAAAGAGAAACTTCTTTAACAGATTTACAAGAAAAAAATTAATACAGTTAAATTTGAAATACATGAATTAAAAACTAAAGTACAACAATTAGAGTTAGCAAACACATATCCAACTATGGATGAATTCCAACAAATGTATATAGACTTTCCCCATGTTGGACCAAGTCATTTAGGAAAAGTATCCGATGAAGAAAGCCAACATTGCCTAGTCCAAGACATTGATCCACAAATTCCAATAGATGTCACCAATATTAATAATTTCAAAACCAAATAGACATTAGTGACGGTAAGCTCAAAACCAAATAGACACTAGTGAAGGTAAGCTCAAAACCAAATCAAATTGAGAACCGAACCTCTTAACCCAAAAATTAAGCCGAATTGAAATGGAAAACCTTAAACCCAGCCCAAATTGCAGTTTTGGTTCGGTTTAATCGAGGTTTTGACCCAAAAAACTGTTGTAATTTGATTTTATAATTTCAAAACCAAAACCAAATCAAATATCTAGAAATATAACCTAACTTGAACCAAAATCGGTTTTAATTGGTTCGGGTTTAACTAGAGGTGGCAATGGGTCGGGTTGAGACTTAAATGGGTTGGGTCGGGTTTGAACCGTTTACCAACGGGTCAGGAAAACATGAACCCAAATCCAACCTGCCAATAAACGGGTTGAACCCGCCAACCCGTTTAAATTTAATTAATTAATTAATTAAATTTTAAATTGATAAAATTTTAAGTTATTAAAATCATAAATCATCCACATCACCTATTTAACATTATATTTTTAATAAATGTTGTAAAAAATCTATTTAATATTAAAAATATAATTTAACCTATCAAATATAAAAATAGTAAAATACTAATACCCTATGAAAAAAAAATTAGAATAATTCCAGTAATAGTCTAAGCGATGTGCCAAATTCCAATAGGCAATGTCGTGTTAAAATAAAATCTTTAAAAACAATTATAAACCTATGTAAATATATTAATATAAAATTACAATTGTGCACTTACATTACTTGTAAGCTATATAATAAGTTATCACGCTGCAAAATAATAGAATATGGCAATAACATATATCAAGACCAAGAAACCTAATACAATAATTCATTAATGAAAATCCTAACAAATTAACTGAGAATTATCAATTTTCAAAACAGCAAATTAATATGCCTAACAAGAAATGAAAGCATCACCGTAAAACTCTCTTTAAGTTATAATTGTATAGTCTTTGATATATAGTATGATTTTTTTTTTTTTTTTGGGGTAAGATAGGATATAGAGTATGAATACTATGTCTTAGTTGGGGTATAAAAGACTCCCTTAAAAAAAAAAAAATTAATTAATTAAACGGGTCCATGCGGGATTGGCGGGTTGGGTCATAAATTTCAAGCTCTAGGTTTAACCGACCCAAGTAGTTAAAATTGCCTTACCCCAGTCCATTTATCAAATCCCTAACTAATTTATAACACCCCTTTATCAAACCCTAATCATAGCCAAAATATTATTTTAGCCAAAAATACAAACCTAACACTTTCCTTCATATCATAAAGTTTAAAAAAAAGTGTGTTAAAACATTTGACTTTTTAGAATTTGAAAATTCAAAAAAATGAAAACTGGGGATAGAAGTAAACTAAATTAACGATAAAAACAATTCAAAAAAAGAGACTTTCGTGTTATAAAAACACACGAGAGAAAAAACAGAAATAAAAAAATTACCCTAAATTTGCTTTACCACTCGCTCGCTCACATACACACTCACTAAAACCCTGCTTCTACCCTTTTCGCTTGCGAGTGCTCGTGAGGAACTAGGACGGGCAAAGCCCCCACGCTCTGTTCTGTTCGATTTGATCCTCTTCGAGTTTTGTTCTGAAAGCGATCGAACCACTTTGGGCAAAAAATCTCAACTACGTAAGCTATTCTTCAAACCCCCTAAAACCCTAAACCCCTAGTTTTCAAGAACCGAAAATTTTATTTTATTGTGTTTTCCATTTTTTGATTATATTCCTTGTAATGTTCTTTGTTGTCATTGAAAATTGTTAGGTTTGTATTGGTTTTGGAGCAGCTAAATAATGATACGCTATTGAATAACGATCGTATTTTCCTTTATTGTTGTCCAGTCTATTTACTTAAATGAGTGTTTGTTGTTATTGTTACTGTTGCATTAAACTACGGATGCCTTTGTACTATTACTAACCATACCTCCTATTGGCATGGTTTCCCAGCAGGGATTTTGTTTTCTTTAGTTGCATGTCACAAACTAACATCTAATATAGAGTATGGATTCTATGAACACCTACTAAAAGTTTCAAAGTGGTTAACGTATTGTGTATGTAATGAAATGCTTTAAGGTATTGTTTAATCCAACATATCCTTTGAAACTAATTATTTCCTGTTACAGTATTTTGATATCCTGCTGTACATAAATACTAATTCCTCATATTTTTCTAAACAAACACTCTGTACATGTTTTAGATTCTGTTGCTTATACCTGTACCATGCAACTTAGAGAATTTCGAAGTAAAAAGTAAAAAAAGGCAGTCAAACATGAGACAATTTTAACAGGAAGGTTCTTTATTTATGACTTAGCTAAAAATGCATGACTTAATATCTACAACAGTTCAATTACGTACTGTTTTATTGGTTATACATGATGAAGAATTTTTTTTTTTTTTTTTTTGGTTGGTTGTTTTATCCACTATCTCTACACAACTTAATAATTTTATCTTACTGTGCATTCCTCGTTAATATAATTTATCAATTCAAGATCCAGATATACATTGTGTTAAAAATTTGAGGTTCATGTGATGGATATGATATATTCATAAAGAGACATCATCAGGTTCATCATATTTTGTGTATTATTTGCTGATATCTGTTAATATTTTTTGAGTCTGTTTTTACGTCGATATTACGCTATGTAAATAGTTAATAAAGATAATTAGATAGATATTCCGTGGTCTACTTTAGATTAGGATAAGGATGAATTCATACTTTTGCGTTCTAGGATCAATCTCTTGAAGTCTTGTAAACTTTAGGAACTAGGAGAGAGATAGATTATCCTGGTTGTCCTTTAAAGTGATGTGATTTTAGAATTGACATCAAGGATCTGAAGCTTATGTTCCATTTCTTTGCATTTTGAAATAGAAAGCAAGATGGAAGTACTTTGTATCGTAAATGTTTACCTTTATTTTTTCTATTGTAATCATGAGTCCCTGAGAAATTTTACTGCCCTGGTGAATAAGAAGCCTGCATCAATCCTCTGATTAATGGTCTCAATAAAAATACTAAAATATCTGTCCCATGGATTTCTATAAGAACAAAAATATTTCGCTATAATGTAAATCTTGTGATCGTGAAATATTTTCCTGTTGAATGCTGTTCTTTCAATAAATTCTTCCTTTTGAAAAGAAAAAAAAAAAGAATTATGATAAAAAGAAATTGTTTAATTATGTTTTCCAAGTTGTTATGGTACACTCCTATTCCCTTTTCTTTTATTTGGTTATTTTCTGACGTATAATGTGTTAATAATTGTTTGTGGTTTGTGTTTGTCACCACCTGCAAAATTCAGTGCAGAGATTTGGCGCATTGCCTTGTTTAGCTGTTCGTGTGTGTTGGTGTCTGTTTGAGGCTAAAAAAGAAGAAATTCACCCTGTGTCATTGTTGTGGGAAGATATCCATGGTCATGTCATTCCAGGGTCCCTTTTCAATCATTTCAGCTGTCAACAATGCCAACTGCTGAAAATGTAGCACTGAAGAAGAAGTTGAAAATGGAACTTGCAAATGTGAGATTAGCAAACAAAAGAATTGAATCAGAACATGGTAGAGCCTGGATGAAAAAACATAGGACCGTCTTTCCGATGATGTACAAAAGTTGAATCCTAACATGCCCAAGGAAAAATCTGGAATTAAAGCAAAACATGGGAGAAGTTCATGTAAATTGGACTTGCAGGTACCTCTGACAGTTAAAAGTGGTTATACTACTGGAAAAGAAATGGAAAAGCCTGAGATGAAAAAACGTAGGAATTGTCTTTCTGGTGATCTACAAAGGTTGACGGCTGACAAGTCCAAGGCGAAATCTATTGTAGGAGGAGCTACTGAGGTGAAATTTTCTGTAGGTTGAGCTATTAAGGTGAAATCTGCTTTTGGAGGAGTTAACAAGCGTGACCCCCAATGAGGTTAGAATGCCAAACAATGAAAAAGCAGAGAATTGATTGTTGTATGAAGGCGAAATCTGGAATTGAAGCAGAACATGTGAGAAGTTCATGTAAATTTGACTTGTAGGTACCTCTGACAGTTAAAAGTGGTTATACTACTGGAAAAGAAATGGGAAATCCTGAGATGGAAAAACGTAGGAACCATCTTCTGATGATCTACAAAGGTTGACTACTGACAAGTCTAAGGCGAAATCTGCCGTAGGAGGAGCTACCATGGTGAAACCTGCTGTAGAAGGAGCTACTGAGGTGAAATCTGTTGTAGGAGGAGCTACCATGATGAAATCTGTTGTAGGAGGAGCTAACAAGCGTGGACTCCCAACGAGGTTAGAAGGCCAAACAGTGAAAAAGCAGAGAATGGATGGTTGTATGATGGGACATTGTTCTGTTATTCTGAAGAAGTTGATGACTCATCCAGCTTGTCGCTTTTTTAATCAAGCTATTGATCCAGTGACGTTAAATACATTAATTATTTCTCCATTATCTCTAAACCAATGGACATGGGTACCATAAAGTCCAAATTGGAGGAGAAGTTATACTTAGACGCCAAGGAATTTGAAGCTGATCTGAGGCTGACATTTCACCTTACAACCATCCATTCTTTGCTTTTTCACTGTTTGGCCTTCTGACCTTGTTGGGGGTTCACACTTGTTAGCTCGTCCTACAACAAATTTCACCTTGGTAGCTCCTTTTACAAAAGATTTCACCTTAGTAGCTCCTCTTACAACAGATTTCACCTTAGTTTGGCTCCTCATTTTTCTTTTTCCTTTTTCATTCTAATATTTTGCAATGAAAGACTTTGTCTCTTTGTTATGGGTTGTTTAACTTACTAACTTAATTTTCTTTCAAATTGGCTTGGCTGGCTTTGACCATTTGAAAGTTTAGATTGGTTTAGTTTATATGCAGATAGTAGATTTAATTGGATTAATTGGAATTGATCATTTGAATGTTTAGGTTGGTTTTCTTTATATGTAGGTAAGTTTTTAGTTTTTTGAGACTTTAGCTAGGTCATTTACATTGATGGAAATAGATTAGAACTTTATAGTGAGTTTCAAATATTAGGTCATAGTTTTCTATCATATGACGAGTTTGGTTCCTTATTTGTATGACAGTGCTCACGAGGCCTAGCTTAGAGTTTATCATCTCTTGCTGTTGGACAATGTTTTCTCGCTTGTAATTATCTTATCAGTCTCTCTTGTTGAACTAAGAAAATATGGTCTTTCTTTCAATCACTTTTACACAATGTTCACATTTCCTAGTTTCTCCTTTTTTCCTCTCCCTCCTAGATTCTAATATTTTGCCTAAATTACATGTTTCTCTATTTTGGGTTGTTTAACTTGGTAAGTATTTCATTAAAACATAAAAACCAAATGTATTTCATAACTCGTCGGTTTCATTTGGACATTTGAAAGTTTAAGTTGGCTAAATTTACATGCAGATGTATGGTTTAATTGACTTGGTTGGGTTTGATCATTTGAATTTTTAGATTAGGTTATTTATATGCCGATTTGTGGATATTATTATTTAAGACTTTCACTAGGTCATTACATTGATGGAAATAAATATATTTCTAAAACTTTTAGATGACTTTCAAATGGAAGGCATGATTTCAGTCTTATTATAGGTTTCTTTCACATGTAGAAAAAGCATGTATTTGAGGTATTTTCGTAGAATTTGCTATCTTATACTTAAATGATGTGTCAAAATGTTGAATAATACCCCATATCTTTTACAATTTGTTGATGACTCTTTTGATAGTTCTTTTCAAGTGCTTAGCTAAAAATTAATCATGTACGTACTTAAAACAGATTTAAAACTTTAATGCTGATGTAAATTAATCCAAAAGGATTTATTTTTCAGGGTGTTTTGAGAAGTTGAGGAGAACCACCTTTGCATTGTCAAAGCAAAAAAGGCAGAAATTAATTAGAAATTTCAAGTCATTGCCATTTTAGTAGCTTGACACTGATTGAACAAGCTATAACCTGTTAAATTTCAATAGGCATATGAAGACATAAATTAATTAGAAATTTCAAGTCATTGCCATTTTAGTAGCTTGATACCGATTGAACTACCGATTGAACAAGCTATAACCTGTTAAATTTCAATAGGTCTACTTGACCATTAGAAACTCTCATGAGCTATCTCGTTTTTTGTGTGTGCCTTGATTTGTGCATTTTTAAGGAGATGTCTTTAACCTTGTTATTGTCAAAACCAACTTCAAAGTTATTTTAATATCTATTTCTTTCAAATAAATTATATCATCAACTTTTAAGATCACCGTTATTAGTAGTAGTGTTTCTTGATGTTTTATTCCATCTAAACCTAACCAAATGTTCAGAAGCCCAATCCAAACTGAACCGAAGTCCTTCACCAAAAAACAAAAAAAAACTCAACCAAAATTGATTTATGTCGATTAATTTTTGAATTGAACCATCTAAGTTGTACCCCTTACGTAACTCAGAACTTTTTCCATGAGAGAGTTCTTTTGCTACAGTAGAATGAGGGTTTGCTTTAATATATAGAATAGATTACTAGAAGCAGGGTTTTGTTAATTAGTCTTTGGCTTTTGGTTTTGGGGGTTTCAGATGGGCTTCATGAGTTAATTAGAAGGGTTTCTTTATTTTTCCCTATATGTAATCTGCATAATACTTTGAGCATTGAGGGAATTGAAGAGGTCTGCACTGAAGAAGAATGAGCTGAATTGGTATGAGATGCCATCTATCCGCAGTGAAGAACGAGCTGAATTGATTTGAGATGCCATCGGAATTGAGCTGAAGAAGAATTTTTTCTGTCTTGAGCTGAAGAAGAAAATGACAAGAAATAGCTAAGGGTTTTGTAAAAATAGATAAAAGGTATAATTAGAATTGAAAGTTTTAAGAAGGGTGCACAAGTCATTTTGTGTTTTAAGGGGTAAAATTGTCTAATAATCAATTATTTTGGCTGATATCAGCATTGATTATAATGGTTACTTAACAGAGGAGGTCTCTTTGTGGCTAAATTCAAAACATAGGGGGTGTTATTGCTATTTTAAAAAACAAAGGGGTCTATCTGCATTTGTCGGATAAGTAAAGGATTTAAGTGCATTTTTCCCAATATTTAATAGTAAAATAATAGTACTATACTAATAGGTCTAATTGAAAAAATTTAGAAAAAAATCAAAAAATAATTCATTATATATATATATATGTATGTATGTATGTATGTATGTATGTGTGTGTGTGTGTGTGAGTGTGTGTCCATTACAATTCTTAAAAATATTGATTAAACCGGTGCAAATTGAACTGAAATTACAATTTGAATTGTGTTGGTTTGAGTTAAGGGTTAAGGGTTTTTCTGTTCAATTTGGTTTAATTTCGAGTTGGGGAGTTCGATTTGATGAGATTTTAGGTTAACCTTCACTAACTTCGATTTTATTTTTGGTTGCTAAACTCGATTTGGTTTTAGGTCGATATCAACCCAAACCATACCGAACTGAGTTGCACCCCTTCTCCAGAAGAGGTTCCAAAGACCCATCCCGGCCACTAAAGTATGTATTGCTTGTACTATCTTAAACAGCTACACCAGAAAACAAGAAGCAACGACCTTTTATCACATAGCCTCACTTGCCTCCCAATCTCGTCAATCTTTTATCAATTTGTTGTTCTTATTTAGATGGGAAACATAAGGAATTTAAGGACCATACATATATACACAACATAAAAATAAAATACAAGGGAAAAAAAGAAGTGGAAGAATAGAAGACAAGGAAATCAAAAGCAGTATGTATACAACTTTTCATTTATGAAAAATATTGGATTGATACATGGATACAAAAACTCATCTTCTATTGAAGAATGAAATGAATTATAGACCCAGTCAGTCTCTTTCCTCCCACGTTACAAAGGTAAAGAGATCTGCAAGGGAAATAATACAAAACTTGATATGAACAGTATTTATGAACAAATTTCTCCCTCCTCCATATCCCCATTATTCAGGTTGTTGTTGGCCTCTTCCTCTTCCTCCATATACCAATCATCCTTCAGGAACAAACCTAGCTGTTCCAAAG
>JAUPMG010089143.1:0-12620 GCA_031762675.1 Pachysandra terminalis
TGATTGGAGGTCGTGGACCTAGTTGCAGTTTGTTTCTTGTTAGCATTACTTTACTTTCGTTTACAGACCATATGTTAGGTTGTTTTGAACTATTTGGGAATTGTGTTGTAATAAGGCCCAGCTGAGCGCCAATTAGTTATTTCTTTCCATTTGTCATTGTATTATTTTTTGCTTCCGCTACTCTGTGGTTGATGAATAAAGTTGTATTTATTTCATCTGATCTTGGTTTTGTTAAGCTGATCCGAGGTCTAGAAATAGATCCCGAAGGTCGCGTCTCGTGATCCGTGCCATCGCACCTAGGGATCAGGGTTTCGGGTTCGGGGCGTGACAGTTCAGGTCCTTATAACTTTCTTGTTGATGCCTCATTTCTTAATTGGCAGACGTGGTCGGCCGGACATTCCCTGAGATCCTGGCCGAAGACCAATGCAGAATGGGTAGCTTTGATCGACCGCCTAACTCTTTTCTTCGCCCCTCTTTGGAAATCCACATGTATTTTGGAACTTAATCAATTTTTATGGTTTGAACTCACTATGGTTCACTCTATGTTAGTGGCTTTGGCCTGTTTCTGGTCCCGTTCTACTAACTTCTTCCACCTTGCTTGTGGCCCTATGAGCCCAACCATCCTTGATATTTGTTCCCTTACTGGTCTGTCGTCGATTGGAGAGCCGGTTGATGGCAACCTCCTTTCTTCCAATCTTCTCTTTGATAATTCTAACGCCCGAGTTGTGTACGACCCCTTCATGTCTCGGGAGAAGATGAAATCGTCTACCCCTGATGTTCAGAAGCATTTCTCCTTTTTGTTAATGTTTCTTTGCAGAAGCTTGTGTGTTGCCTATGGTCAGTTGACCAAGGAATACACTTGGGTGACTCTTGCTCTGGCCAACGGCCGAGAACTTGCCCTAGCCCCCTTTTTCCTCTCCCAGCTTTACCGTGGCTTGTTTAGCCTTGCCAGCAGAAATCTTGCTTCTGTTGGTGGTCCTCTATGGTTGTTGCAGTTCTGGGCCTGGGAGTATTTCCCAGGCTTTTTTGCTCAGCCAGCTGCATCTATGGTTCCCAACCTTCATTTTCGCGGCCAATGTTGGCTGCATTCTATCCTTTTGCCACTTTCCTTTGCGGAATGTTTCGAATTCTTTTTTACTCTCCCCTTTGATTGCTCAGATATACTCTTTTTTCCCTTTCCGGTTGAATTCAGTCAGTTCAAATTTCTTAATCTTTCTCTTTTTGAGGACTCTGATGATCCTGCTGCGTTCCTAGACGGAACTCTATTTGGACCTCGTACTTGATATGCCGGGATCTCCATTTTGGATCTCTGGAAGAGGGAACCCCTGACCGAAACCAAAATTTTGGGGCAGAGATTTTTCTCCCCAACTTATTGTCTCGACAGTTTGGGGTCGCCCAGGTCATCCCAGCTCCTGCCCTTGTTTCTTTCAAACGTCCTCCATACCTTCGGACCGTAATTTCTCAGGCCGATGGCATTCATCGTGTCAATCAACTCTTTAAGAGTTCGACCGCTAAATTTTCCATCTCTCACTGTCCCAACAACCCCGCTTCATCCCCAACTTTTCGTAGTTGGTGGATTAGTTATTTCAGTTCCTCCTTCGCTGCTGGCTTGCCTGCGTACATTTCCCGTTTGAGTGTGCTGGCCGAGTTGACTCCTTCCATTCCGGCCGAGCTTCCTTCGGCCGCCAAGAAGACAAGTCCCAAGAAGAAAGGCAAAGACCCTGTCAAAGCCTCTTCTGACCAGCCAAAAAAGGTCACGTTAGGTAATTATTCTTCTATGAAATCTAACATCCTTTTTGAGAATTATTATGAGTTTAAATGGAACCCTCTAGAGTCCCCCAAAACCCTTATGGACAAAATGGCCAATGCATTGGCCGAGAAAACGGCTGCTCATGATGAGCAATGCTTAAAGTCCTAGATTTCGGCTGGATCACACTCTTCTGGAGTTTTTGAGTCTGATAGGTCTCATTATTTTCCTCTGCTACCTAATCCTCCACCGATTCTTGATTCGGCTCTTGGACTTGCCGAACCTCTCTATCCTTATGTTGATCGGCCGTACCCAGTTAGCTTTAGTGGGCTGTTTGTAGCTGGTTCCCAAGCTGGTAGTGTAACTTTAGCAGTGCTGTCGGCCGAAGGCATCATTGATATTCCAGCTCCTCTCTATTTTGCCCTTTCATAAATTTGTACTTCCGACTTGGTGTCTCACTCTTCTCTGTTATTTACAGCTAAAGCCTTACCCTTGACTATGGAGGGAGCCCCGGTCTAGGAGGAGACGACCTGAGAAGATACTTCATCCTCTCTGTCTCAGGTCCAGAAAAATTAGAAGCCCAAATCAAAGCCCAGGCCGATGAGGATGTGATAGTAGGGAACCCCATCGAGAAAAGGAAGCCTGCAATGCCTGACATTTCTCGTTCGGTCAAGCGGTCAAAGCAACGGGCAGGGAAGTCACCTTTGCCCAGTGGCGAAGGTTCTGTAGGGGATGAGATAAAGGTCCCGAGCGACTCTTCCGAGAAAACCCAAACTGTCACTAGAGAGATATCAGATGATGATGGTAGCACTGGATCCTTGCCACCTCATCCTTTTGAGCCTATCGTTGATCCCTCCCCTGCCAAGCGCTCAGATATAAGCTTTCCTGCTCTTCCGACAGATTTTGATGATTATCTTAAGTCGGTCGATGATTTTCTGGCGGCTTCAACCTCCCTACCTCTCACTTCTATGGCCATTGAATTTGCCATATCTTCGGCCGTGGACCAGACCAAGTTAGATCTTCAGGGGCTTTTTTCTCTAAGTTTGTTCGAGTTTAGTACTGACCATACGCTCTTCAATTTCCATGGTTGCTTGAATAATCTTCGGTCGTCTAGTCTAGTTGATTCCTCACTTCTCTCGACCTTGGCAGAAGTGCTAACCTGGGTGTCGAGCTTCCGCTCGGCTCAAACTCAAGAGGCTGAAGCTACCTCCTTTCTGAATGACCTGTCTTTGAGGATAAATGAAATATCAACTTTGAGGACCTCCTTTGGAGGGAAGGCAGAAGAATTGGAGGCCACCAAGAAGACAGTCGCTCAAGTCCACAATCGTCTGAAGGAAATAGCGCTGGAGCAAAAACGGCTAGATGAGGAAAAAGCTGGCCTACTTGCTGTTGTGGCAACGATCAAAGGTGCCCAACGAGCCATTGTTTTGGCGCAGAGGGAGATTGCTGAAGAGCTGCCGAAGAAGGTGGAGGAGAAGCGAGCGATTAAAAGGAACGAGACCGAGTGGACTAGTAAGAAACATCACACCATAGAATTGGTCGCAACCTTATCAGCCAAATTTGACTCTTTAAAAAACATGCCTCTTTGAGTTATTTTGCATTATATTTCTGTTTGCCCGGCCTCATGGCCGTTTGATCTTTTTTGGCACTTTTTGGATGTTGATCGGTCGTATGACCGTATTGCTTAATCTTCTCTTGATTCCCACATCGTTGGGTAATACTTTTTTAAGTATCGGTCATTTATACGTTTTCCCTCTGATGCTTCCTTTATATGCTCCTCCTTTTAGCACTGTTTGGATGCGGTATGGGCCCTCCCAGGTCGGAGACCATTTCCCGTGCACATAGTCGTAACGGCCGACGGGCAATATAGTTTTCTAAATCAGGTCGCCCTCGGCAAAGGACTTGCCTTTGCTTTTTTATTATATGACCTTGCCACCATTCTCTTTTTAGCTAGCAACTCTTCATATGCCCTAAGTCTTGATTCAGCTAACTCTTCTAAACCAATCATCACGGCTTCAGTGTATTCTTCCGGTGGCACTTGGTGTTGCATTATGGTTCTTATTGAAGGAACTATGATTTCTAAGGGAATAACGGCATCGTGGCCGAATGTTAAGGTGAAAGGAGTATTCCCAACTCCTGATTTGAAGGTAGTGCGATAAGCCCATAAAGCTTCTGACAAGGTTTTGTGCCAAGATCTTGGTCTATCTTCCATCATTTTACGCACAATGTTCTTCAAAACTTTATTAGTAGCCTCGGCCTGGCCGTTTGCTTGGGCATAATTGGGAGTTGAGTAAATGATCTTGATTCTGTACTCCTCTGCGAACTTAGTCACTTGCCCCCTCAACGAAAATGGAACCTTGGTCGGCCGTTATGGTTTCTGGGATTCCGAATCAGTGGATAATATGTTCTTGGATGAAACAGACAATATCCGATTGCTCCACGCTTTTCACTGTTTTTGCTTCTGCCCATTTAGTAAAATAGTTGGTGGCCACTATTATAAAACTGTGGGATCCTGATGATGGGGGGAATATCTTTCCTATGAGATCTATGGCCCATCCTCTGAACGACCATGGTTTGACTATCATGTGTAAATCTACGGCCGGTGCTCTTTGAATAGGGCCATGTTTTTGGCACTTTTCACACCCTTTGGCATATATCTAAGGCAGTCTTTTAGAATTGTAGGTCAATAATGCCCATGACTTCCTATTAACCATATCATTTTAGTGCCGGCCTGGTGAGCCCCACATATTCCCTCATGCACTTCTGTCATACTCAGCATGGCCTCGTACAGACTTAAGCACCGTAGAATTGTAGGCCAATAACGTCTGGACTTTTCCTATATAATTATCCGGTCATCATCATATACTTATTTGCTGTGATTTTCAGCATTTTGTCGCTCCTTAGGTTTGGCGTCCTCAAGTACTCTATAAGCGGGGAACGCCAATTCTCAAGCTGTGCCTCAACTGCCATGATTTCTAAGGATTTTACTCTCCTTCTAATGGATGACAGGGATCTTTTTTGGACCGAAATGGTCCTTTCATGGGGCCCTTCCAATATTCTTAGTCCTGATGCTATTTGGGCCATTTCGTTAGCCTCCTCATTCTGCTATCATGGGCAATGAGATAGTATTACATCATCAAATTCTTCTGGCTGGTTGTTTATGCGGCTTATATCCTACTTTTAAAAGTAAACAATGTTCCACCAATCTTCGGTCTAAACCAGGCAACTCATGGTAATTCCAAGCAAAGCAATCTTGGAATTCATAAAGCAATTCAATTAATTGATATTTACATTGCTCATGCAGCAAGCTACTTACAAAACTGGCAGGTGATCGGCCTCACCTCCTAACTCTATTTTCGTCAACGAGTCTTGAACTTCGGCTTTTATGTCATCCATTTTTCCAGGGGCCGCTTTGACATCTTGCATGGATAACCCTTCTTCATTTAGATCATCCTCAGCTATATATTCGGTCGACGCAACCGAAACTTCTTCTTCTAACAGTCTTTCTGCCATGTAGGTTTTCAACCTCAACATGGTGGCCCTAACTATGGCCGACCTTTCTTTCTTGGTCTCTTCACTCGTCATAGTATTTCTTCTATCTTGTAATCCCAACTTGACCGATAAGGGATTATCGCCATCCGTCCTAGTTCAGTCTGATTAAGGTCTTGGTCGACCGTCACCGAAATTCCTGTGGGTCGACTGTGTCTTCCACCCATTGTGAATTTCACTGGCCCTATCTCTCCTCTATACAACAACGCTTCAACTGAATTGGAGTCTACTAGGAATGGCTGTCCGTCAGCCTTGATGATTTCCACATTGTTTTCGTTCCAGAAGATGAGGAACTAGTGGAGGGATAATGGTATGCAAAGATTGGAATGAATCCAATCACGCCCCAGCAACGCATTGTAGCTTGAAGTTGATTCCACTACGAAGAAAGCGGTCAAGCCATTCTTTCTCCCAATTTCCAGCTCAATTGGCAATACTCCTTGGGTGGTCGAAGTACCCCCTGCGAAATTAGTGACCATTATTTCGGTCGAAATCAAATCATTTAGGGTTTTCCCTACTTTCTCCACTACCCTGTTGGGTAATATGTTTACGGCTGCCCCATTGTCGACCAGAACTCTGGTGACAGGGATCCCGTTCATGTGTACATTGATGTATAACGATTGTAAGTGTTGAGCCATCCTTAAGGATGGCTTTTCAAAAGTTACCTGATTGGCCTGGCCGTCAAAATCAATCCTAGGCTTATAGCCTTCTCCTTTTACGTTGAGCAGGGTTGTTGGACTCTGGTGTTCTTCAGTACTGACTAGTGTAGCCACTGTAGCTTCTTCATCCTGCTCTTGCTCCACTTCTAGCCTCTCATCTTCTTCCTTTGCCTGAAAAGTGATCGGCAGCATAAAAACCATATTGCAATCCATAGTGACGGGAGGGAGTGCTCCGAACTGGATGGTTTGACTTTCCTCAATAGCAACTTCTTCCTTTGAGACTTCCTCTTCCATGAGACTGTTAGTCACCAATGGCAAGTTCTCTGACGCGGCAGTACTCTAGAGTTGTCGTAAATGCTGATCCAATAATAAACCATCGTGTTCTTCCATTAAAGTGAGCTCCGGTGACTGTCTGTCTTGTCTTGAATGCTTATTGGATTTTATGGAACCACAGTTTGTGGCTCATTTTTTCTTCTAGGGCCCTTGGCTACCACCATCCCTCTTTGCTCCTTTTGTTCAACCGATATTTCCCTGAAAGCTGCTTGCTCCCTCTGCCAACGCCGTTTCTGTGTTCGCGTCATTTCGTATACCAATCAATCGAACTTAGGGTGGATGACCCTGGTCCATATATCAACCCTGCTCCCTAGGGGTTTAACCATTCTTGGCCGGGAATTGTAAGTACGTTTGTCTCTTCTCGAGTACCACCTCTCCGAAGGTCCATGGTGATAGTCATGCCGGGGCGGTGGTCACCATGGCTGAAGATTGTTGCCTCGCATCTGCCTGTCCTACTGTTCAATGTCCTCATGACACCTATCGCAGAGGTTGCGACTTTGATAGACTCTGTTATGACCATTTGATTGGTTAAGAGGGTACACCAATCGGTCTCTTATACAGTGGCCGCGCCATTCCACCGGTGCAGCCTTGTGGACCTTAGGTCCTGTGAGGGATGCAACGCTTGTAGGATTCAGGTCTACCTTCAGCAGGAGTTTTTTGATCCCTGATCCAATCATATTGACTCGGAAGGTTGCTGGGAAAGGGTCGGTGTCTATTTCCATCACCTCTTTCCCTTTATCAGGGAACTAAAGCAGTCCACGGTCGATGTTGTCCTGTACCACAGCACTGAAAACAGAACAATCAGCAATTGAGTGAGTTCGTGACCCATACCACTTACAGTATTCCCCTTTTTTCATGTCATCAGCCGAGGGAACTTTGTGCCCTTCTGGCAGCCTAATGAACTTGCCTCTTAAGAGGTGGCCAAAAATTTCCTCTGCCTTTGAAATATCAAAGGAAAACTTCCTTCCCTTTTCAAGGAAGTTCTTTTTTCCTTCCACTTGTGTACTGGCTATCTTTTTTTTAACACCACACACGTAAGTGGCTTATTTGATATTACTTCGGCCAATGCTAACTGGTAGTTGGAGTCCTGGAAGTAAGTCCCAATGGTAGCCGTTTTCCTCTGACTCACTTCTTGCAAAATTTGTTCATATTTGGCCACTCTAGTTGATAATTCAAAGAGATCTTTGAATTCCATCCCATCGAACTTCTTTCGAAGTTCAATATCTAAACCGTTATGGGATAGTTTCACGAACTCTGGTTTAGGGAGAAGAACTATCCTACATCTATTTCTTACCTTTTTCAACTTCCCTATATATCTATCTGCCGTTTCATTCGGCAACTGTCTTAATCTGGCCAAATCAGCCATCGATACTTCAGGTTTGGTCCTGTAAAACTGGGAATGGAACTTTTCTTCCATTTCTGCCCAATGTTGGACCCAGTTGGGTGGCATGGTAATGTACCATGTAAATGCTTGGCCGGTTAGAGAAATCCCAAACAGCCTTAACTTATGATAATCACTTGGTGACAGTTCACCACATTGCGCCGTAAATCGGCCTACGTGTTCGATGGTTGACTGGCCATCCTCTCCTGAAAATAGTGAAAAATCTGGGATTCTGTATCCCCTAGGGAACTCATATCTAATGTCTATCCAATCAAGGTATGGCTTGCGGTATGACGGTCTGGACAACCGCCTTGGGGGCATGTTAGCACAACCTCTTGGATCCAGTGATATACTTGGTCCCTTTCTATTCCCCCGGGGGGCCCTTGTGCCTGAATCTCAATATTCGGCTGGCCTTGGTTAGTTCGTGCCTGATCGGTATAACCTAGTGGCTCATTTCGGTCGCTCATCAGCCTAACCGGCCTTGGCTGGGTGGGACTAGCAGGTGGTGCATTTACCATGGTTATTGGGTGTTAAATGGGATTGAAAATTCCATTCCCACTCATCAACCTTTTGGCCGAAGTTTTGTTATCTCCGGCCGAATTATTATCCCGTCTTGTCACAAGCTCTATTTCAGAAGGATTTCTGCGGAATCCTTCTACTACGGCCGCCTGAGTGCGTCCTAGATCTACACTCATTCTTATGATGCTTTGATTTAAATTTTGTAGGGCTTCCAACACTCTCTCATTGAATAGAGAGGATGGTGATCCTACCTCAGTGCTCTGGATGGTCTGGCCTTGTGCCTCGATCGACGTTGTGTTGCTACCGAGTGTCTCTCTTCTTGGACAACATCCATTATGGGGAGCACTCCGTCACGGTCATCATCAGACCGTCCACCTGTCCTAGTTAGCATCACCATGTGCGTTCCACCGGGCATGGCAAAAAGATGTTGGTCCGGAAATTACCAAATATGTCTGTCCCTGTCGGTTTGAGCTTCTGACTCTCAGCCGTAGGGCCGAAGTATGCGCAGGCGTGCCAGAACTTCTACAAGTTCACCTGAAAGACAGGTTATATGATTCAATACTGTGTAAGTTGATTGCTAAGGTAAATCAGTCGTTGTGTGACCGATTGTAAGTCAGACGATTGTATGGTTCACGATCTCGAAGGACCAACTACTGGTCTAGAGAATCTGATTTTACACGATCAATGATACTTTCATATATTAAGAACAAGTGGGACAATATGCCAATATACAATTTAGAGAGGTAAACCTCCTAACTTGAAAAGACAATGCAACAATAACAAAGAAAAATACAAAACCTCTGGCCGTTCCTTAGGCTCTAATCATTGGATGTGACTAAACTATTTCACATTTGCACGAGTCAACATGTAAGGGACTTAGCGGGAGGGCCTCCGTGAATCTCCAACTAGGATTCCTTCTTTACTAGCTAGAGGGATCTTCTGCGAGAAACTTAGTCCAAGGCAAGAAGTAGGTGTAGCAGGATCTTTGCAGGAGCTAATGATTAACTAGTGATCACTGGGGATCAAAAACTAAGCTAGACTATGATAATCTAAGTTGAGAAGCTATGGAGCTCTTTGATTGGGTTGTTGTGGAGGCATTCTTTGTTTCGGCCGGTTCTATTTTATAATCCATTATGACAACCGCTCGACGGTATGCATAATGGGCGGTTAATACTTCTCACTTGTTGAAATATGTCCCACTTTGCCATTCTCAATTTGGCGACACGTTCTCACGTTTTGGTGGTGGAAACGAATTGGGCTTAAGCCAATTCTTCTAGGCCCGCGTTAGTGTGCTGGGCCTATACCCTTTAAAACTCTCATGCTTTTAGCGCACACAGGTTAATAGCCTGTCGAGCCGGGCCGGTCTAGGGTGTCCTGGTTCGGTCTAAACAGTCCCCACCCAATTAGTTTTTGCCACGTAGACTAGTCACATAAAACATTCCGGTTAAGTAGGTCAATTTTGAATTAATTTGTCTTTTAAGGTTTTATAATGCTATTACGTGGCAGAAAATAATTGGGCCGGGCATAGAAATGTTTTTTTGCGTATTGAATTGGTTTTGGTTTGAATAACCCATTCACTACAAAACACAATGGTTTTGTCGGCGGTATTTAACAGCGGTCTTTAAATGACCGTCGTCCAATTCAGTTACCTCGGCGGTCCATTTAGACCATCGATAGTTATAATATTTGCCATCGGTCTTTAGACCGCCCGCTGCCAAATAGTAAGAGTTAACAACGGTTCAAATTGGACTGCCGAGTTAGGGTCAGTATTTATTGGCGGCCCATACTAGACAGTCGTGCAATAACAAAGTATTCTCAGCGGTTTATTAAAGACCACCGAGTATACTCCTTTTCATTTACCCCTGAACCCCGCTCTCTCTCTGGTTTTCTCTAACTCTCCCTCTCGTTTCTCTTCCGGTAGAGAGGTTCTCCGTCGTCGCAACCTCTCCATCGCCGTGACCTCTCCGTCGCTATCCGGAGTAGTGATTTGCTGTCCCTAACTCTCCATCTCGATTTTCTCTTTTTCTCTCTCTCCCTCTCGATTTTCTCTCTTTCCCCACCTCTCCCTCTAGATTTTCTCTCCTTCCCTCATTCTCCCTCTCGATTTTTTCTTTTTCCCTCACTCTTCCTCCCGATTTGCTCTCTCTCTCACTCTCACTCTCCCTCTCGGTTGCTGCTATCTTTGGTTCGCCGGCCGTCATCTCTCCATTGCTGTCAACTCTCCATTGCCTTCACCTAGACGTCGCTGGCATCTCTCCATCTCTGTCACCTCCACAAACATGTTAGGTTTTTATTTATTTTGATTTAAATTTTACTACTAAAATAGAGTTATTTCTATTAAGATTTTAATTTGTGAGTTCTACATCTTCATAGTTTTTTTCTTTAAGAACTCTGAAGATACCCTATGAATGTCCAATTTGAATTTAGGTTAAACATAATTTTTTTGGTGAAGGCTTCAAATGAACAGAAGAGTTTGATATTTGATTTTATTTGCGTGCATATATGCATATAAATATATAAATCTAAACACTCGTCTAGACTTGGTTAAAATGGGCGTGAGGAAGCAATTACACCCACAAATCTTACACGACACAAGCAAAATTTTATTACCGCATGCTTCTCCATGAAAATAGGTATCGTCAACGGTTGGTCTGCCCACGGTGGCTTGGAAAATGAAATCTTAATTTTTTTAACTAAGTTTTGGTAACAGTAATGTGGCACGTTTTTCATGCCTTTTTCGATTCAGGAAAAAGGAATGGGAATGGGAATGGGGTGGGATGAGCGACGTGTTTAGATGTGGAATGGAGGCACAGCATTTCATCTTTTTCTAATGCTTTTTTAATGAATTTAGTCGGCAAATCATGTTTAGATGTGGATTTGACAATCGATAATCATCTCAAATGCAAATTAGGACAAAATCTTTTGAGCAATATTAAAAAGTGATAAAAATATTTTACTGAGTGGACTTAATGCATAGGTACGGATGTTTGGTGGCTGAGAGGATGGGCATTATCCAAAAAATAAATAAAATGTATCTTAGAAGATGGGGAAAAATAATTTGGCCGGGCATAGAAATTTTTTTAGGGTATTGAAATGATTTTAGTTTGAATAACCCATTCACTACAAAACACAATAGTTTTGCTGGCGGTATTTAACGGCGATCTTTAAATGACCGCCGTCAAATTCAGTTACTTTGGCGGTACAATTGGATTGCTGATGGTTATAATATTTGTTAGTGGAAAGATCACCCGCTGCCAAATGGTAAGAATTAACAGCGGTTCAAATTGGACCGCCAAGTTAGGGGTAGTATTTATTGGCGGTCCATATTAGATTGCCGTGCAATAACAAAGTATTCTTAGCGGTTTATTAAAGACTGCCGAGTATACTCATTTTCATTTACCCCTGAACCCCGCGCTCTCTCTGGTTTTCTCTCCCGCCCTCACAGCTCTCCCTCTCCTTTCTCTTCTGGTCGAGAAGTTCTCCGTCGCTGCAACCTGTAACGACCAACCCTACCTGACACAATACTGTCCACTTTTGGCTCACCCGAATCAGACTTCCCAGGGGTCACCCATCCTGGTACTACTCCCGCCCAAGCACGCTTAACTGCAGAATTCTGATTGGGATCACGGCCATCACAGTTTTAAAACGCGTTATGTCATAATTGAGTGTTGAATATACATATAGTACATCACCTTCACCTGCCCAGGCGAACATATAGTACATCACCTTCACCTGCCCAGGCGATGTGGGATTGCCCAACCTGGTAGCTCGCCCAGTGCATCGCGCATCCGTCCATACACACCCGCCCACACAGGTCACCACAATCACCCCCCATAGGGCCCAAAGTCCTCGTTGGCCACACTTCCGGCTGGGCTCTGGCTCTGATACCATTTGTAACGACCCACCCCACCTGGCACAATATTGTCCGCTTTTGGCTCACCCCGAATCAGACTTCCCAGGGGTCACCCATCCTGGTACTACTCCCGCACAAGCACACTTAACTGCGGAGTTCTGATTGGGATCACGGCCATCATGGCTTTAAAACGAGTTATGTCATAGTTGGGTGTTGAATATACATATAGTACATCACCTTCACATGTCCAGGCGATGTGGGATTTCCCAACCTGGTAGCTAGCCCAGTGCATCGCGCACTCGTCCACACAGGTCACCACACAACCTCTCCATCGTCGTGACCTCTCCGTCGCCGTCCGGAGTACCGATTTACTATCCCTAACTCTCCCTCTCGATATTCTCTCTTTCCCCAACTCTCCCTCTAGATTTTCTCTCCTTCCCTCATTCTCCCTCTCGATTTGTTCTCTTTCCCTCATTCTTCCTCACGATTTGCTCTCTCTCTCTCTCTCTCTCTCTCTCTCTCTCTCTCTCTTCTATCTTTGGGTCGCATGCCGTCATCTCTCCATTTCTGTCAACTCTCTAT
>JAUPMG010089152.1:0-12620 GCA_031762675.1 Pachysandra terminalis
TATATTTAGAGATGTACAAACGTGCTTGGCCGCGCATGTCAGCCTGGCTGGACATGAGTTGTGCCCAGGCACGGATTTGGGTCGTACTTAGGCACGACACGACACGGCACGATTCGCATCGGACTTGTAGGTCATGGCCCACGGCACAGCTTGGTATGATCACGATTTATTTTTGCCCAATTTATAGGTAAAGCATAAAGCCCGACCAGACACAGCCCAACACGGTAATAACCGTCCCCCGTACCGAGCCCGACTTAGGGAACAAAAATTAGGCGTGGCATGATTTAGTTCTTGCGCATGCATGGCACGGCACGATTCATGCCGGGCCTGGAGATCAAAGTCCATGGCACGGCCTAGACACAATTCGACATGAGCACGATTCATTTTTTGCTCAATTTATAGGAAAAGCACAAAAGCCTGGCACAATAATAATCGTACCCTGTGGCATGGCAGGCTGGGCCGGAGACTCAAAATTAGGCACCACACGTGCGGTCCGCTTGTACGTCCCTATCTATTATATAATATATAGCAATTAGTGTGTTAAGCTTGAACTTTTAGGAGAATTTTAAGATGAATTCTCTCATTTTCTAACTGTTCCACGTCAATTGCTGATTTGGCAACCTATTTGTCATCAAATTAAATGTTATTTCACATATTTAAAGCATTCTCTACATCCTATTGAAAGACTGAATTGAATGAATTGATTAATTCAAAACCCTTCCAACTTCAAACGTCTCCTCCTCCTGAATGTTTTTCTTCCTCTTCTCAAAACGTCTCTTCCTCCTATATATATATATATGTGTGTGTTCGGATCATGATCCGAAGAGAATAAAAAGATGACGACACTATACCATACAAAAAAAAAGAAGATCAAACTTCAGCAAAATAGTCTTAATTCTTAATAAATTAAAGAAGAGTACCTTCGAACTATAAGAGATCTTCTCACAGAGAAGTAGAGAGGCAAAGACAAGAGAGAACAAAGCAAATTAATGGGTTCCAAATCAATTCACGAATTCAAACTATCAAGAAATTGAGAAACTAAGGACCCGTTCATGGCCGATAGTACTGACAATCTCTTCCACCACGTTTTATTTGATTTGCCATGGTGTCTTGTATCTCAAGATGTTCGCCCAAAATCTCGCCTTCCTTCAAGGGTTCAACGCAAGTAAAACCCTACTACTGTTACGGGTCCCATCTATGGAGATTAGAGACCTTTTCTCCAAATGAAACAGAAAAATCTATGGAGATTAGAGACCTTTTCTCCAAATGAAACAGAAAAGCACAAAAGTAATAGAGCAAAAATATGGAACTATAATAATACGGTGAGCGGTGGAGTATCCTATCAACTCAAGTAGTGATGAGATAATGAATATTTGAAGAAAAAGATTCGGTAGAGTGATTCAAGTAGAAGATTGAGATCTTGAAAATTTGATCGTATAAATTTATTTCTTAGTTAGAATTTAGGATTACCTAAGTTCTATATTTATCTTTATGTCTCTTTCCTATTTAAATCCCCATGAGATCCCTTTGTAATCACCTTGAATTGTCAATAAATTCAGTTTTTCTTCAAATAGATGTCTCCTTGGGCCGTTCTGTGGTGACCCTAACCATTTCAAAAGATTGGATGTTAACTTACATGATCGTGTTTACATATACACCACACGTCTCGATACTATTAGATCTTCTAAAAGTCTAGAAGCCATGGCGTGTATCCACATGCACCACGTGTCCTGATACTACCAAAACTTTTAAAAGTCAGAAAGAGTGGCGTGCATCCCCACATGCATGTGGAGACATGATATACGTACGCGGAAATACGCTGCAACTGATACTTTTGTCATCTTGCACCAGACGATACGAGACCTGTTAAATTTTTTCTAGTCCTGGAGCTCAAATGGAAGGCCCCGCATCGTTTGGAGCGAGATAGCTGAAGCATCAGTGGCAGTATGTGTGTCCGTGCACATGCCGCGTATCCTGATGCAGTTAGGTCTTCTAGAAATTGGGACACGTGAGACGTGCACAGACGCACGCACGCTGCAATTGATGCTTTGACTATCTCGCTTTCACTCCCGACGATCAAGGGATTGCAGTATCAGTGCTGCAACTTCATGCTATGCAACAAACCAATAATCAAAACCATGTTGACATTACTTGCTAGGTTAAGATCACACCCTCCATGAACAAATCTCATGCTCAATCAATATTTATAATAAACACTCTTTAATTTAGTGAAACATCAAAGACAATTGTGCCTTCTAAGCACTGCAACTAATGCTCAAAACAACTGATGGTTTTCAATTCAAGCAGTAAGCTAATATGCGCCGATGAAACAATGGACTTATCATCTGTCTGCGCTTAGACATCACCGTCCCAGAGTTCTTCCAAACTTCTGTACGGGCCGAGAGCCTCATGAACAAACGCATTACCTTTCATTAACCTTACCTGCATAATCAAGAACCACAAAATCATAGTCTGTGTAAGAGAGTAGCTATGACTACCTCTTGTATACATTCAAACTTCGGTACTAAAAGTAGCAACAAATGAGAACCATTGATCCGACAATACTCGTAAACTCGCAAAGATCGAAATAATGCACACAGGTATACCTGCAAAGCCTGCGTCTATGGGAAAGAAGGTTCATTATGTCAAATATAAACTAGAGTTATAATTTATAGTATTCCTACACGATATATATATATATATATAGGACAAATTCCCAATATATCCTTACTGCACCTGCCCACTACACCCCCAATCCCATGATACTGACCCGACACAAACGAGTGATCTTGACCTAGAGAGGAATCTCTCTCCATAGAGTAGGCAGGCCCATCAGGTCCCTCCCCTTTGGATCTAAAGACTAATTGAATATGAACCACTATCTCTAACACAGACCATGAAAGTGTGTTGGTTTCACCTTGATAACGGTATATATTACATGAAATTTGGGTCATTCGTTTTATCAGTGAGTTGGTAACTGTAAAAGATAGTGGGTGGCTCATATTCACTAGTATCTAGATCCAAGGGGGAGGGACCTGAGGGGCCGTAAGAGTATATTGGGGATTTTTCCTATACCCACGGGACTATAAATTGTAACCCTAATTCATTTTTGATATAGTGGAAATGTCTTCTCTCCCGTGGATGTAGGCTGTGCCAAATCACGTGTATCTGTATGCATTATTTTGATCTTCGTTTTTACTGTGTTTATTATTATGGCTTGATCCCGATCAACAAGAACTGACGATCATGACCAAGTTTCATAACTAAAATGAAATTATGATTTAGCAATTCATCTGACTTTTCTACATATAAGTAGGTACAGGGTAGTTTATGGAGAATGAGGAGCTACTTGCCTGTTCAATTTTGGAGAACTTGGAAAACAAGTCCTGGGGTATAGACCAGTCGTAGACATCAAAGTTTTCTTTGATTCTTGCCTCATTTGTGCTCTTAGGAAGCACACTGTGACCCATTTGGAGCCCCCACCGGAGAGCGACCTGTGCAGGAGTCCGGTCTAATTTCTCTTCAATTATGTTTAGAACAGGATGCTTAAGGACATCACTCTCGATCAATGCCTTACCTGGTGCACCCAAGGGTGTATATCCCTGAAACCAACAAGAGATTGAAGAACGTCATAGTAGTAAACTAATAAAGCTAGAATCTATAAGAAATGAAAAAAATCTTAACTTTCTAACAAAATCTGTGCGTTTGATTCATTAGAAACTATAAGCCCATTAGAAAGTATTTTACCAAAAATGTCCCATTTTTAGTGAAAAGCCCCTCAAACTTTTGAGGCTAGATCCTCTATTATAAAACTCCCTGATATGGGTAGTGTTATGTGAAACAATCCTGAGGATAAGAATTACATTTTTGTCCTCATAGAGCAACTCAGGTGAGGGCAAAATTACATTTTTGCTCTCAAGGTTGTTTCACATGACACGACAGAGGATCCGCGTTCCAAACTTTTCTCTTTAAAATGAAGGGAAAACAATAAAAAGAGAAACTACTCTTTTACTTTACATTTTCAACGACCCAAACACAGCCTTAAGGTTTATCTACTCAAAGATAGGTGAACTCCTTTGGATTTACAGAATGCATGTAGTTGAGTCTGCTGCCATAGTGAGTGGCACTCGACATGATTAACAGCGGGAGGAATACGTGCTACCTCCAACAAATCTCCCAACTTCTTTGTAGAGAAATTGCTCACACCAATAGCACGAGCCTTACCGGAATCATAGAGCTCCTCCATTGCTCTCCACGTACAGGGAATATCAAGCTGAATAAGGTTCTCCGGCCGATAGCCGACTGACCCCTTTTTCATACGGACTGGACAATGGATCTTCAAAATTTAGCAGATTAGGTTACAATGAAAAAGAATTAACTTAGTAAATATCCATCAGCTTAACAGACGATTAAAATAATTACTTATCAGTCAGATGATGATTAAGCCACATTAAAAAATACCCAAAGTAAGCAAAAATAAGAATTAAAAAAAATTATATTTCAAACTTGTGAATATCAATTACTACACTTACTGTTGATCGGGGTCAAGCAATAATAATAAACAAAGTAAAGCGAAGATCAAAATAATGCGAACAGATATATGTTGTAGCATTTGGCCGGGCTTATATAAGTTTTTGAGAACAGTTTCTCTTCTCACTTACGCGGGAGGCTATTTCTAAACTTTCGTAATATTTTCATAATACCTATTTTACTCCGAATTTTAACATAAATAAATGTTATTTTTAAACTTTAATAATATTTTTATAATACTTATTTTACTCCTAAATTTGTATAAGCACTTAAATAAATGTTTTTATCAAACGCTATTGTCTTCAAATAAGCAGTTTATTGTTGTTGTGGATAAGTGCTCCTATTGAACCACTTATCCAATGAATATTTATCCAAAAGCACAAGCCGGGCCAAGCGTAGCCTTAGGATTACTACTAATGCTCCTACACGATATATAGAGCAAATCCCTAATATACTTTTATCATACCGCAGGGACTACTCCGCACCCCCAACCCCATAATACTGATCCGGCACAAACGAGTTTACTTGTCTCCCCTTGGATCTAGAGAGTAGTGAATATGAGCCACCCTCTAACACACTAGTCTTCCCTTGGATCTAGAGAGTAGTGAATATGAGCCACCCTCTAACACACTAGTCTTGTATAATTTTATCAAATTTGACTCAAAGGACAAGAAAAAAGAAATAGTAACACAACACCCTTGCATTAAATTCTAACTTTGGAATGACTTATTTTAATTTTATGGCCTAAATAAAGAAAAAAAGAAATAAAAAAAATGAAGAAGAAATGCATACAAGGTACAGATCAGCATTAAATTTTAACTTTGGAATGACTTATTTTAATTTTTTGGCCTAAATAAAGAAAAAAAGGAAGAAAAAAAATGAAGAAGAAATGCATACAAGGTACAGATCAACATAGTCAAGCTGCAAATCTTTCAAGGTTCTATTTAATGCTTCTGGTACATCTTCTGGTGAGTAATCAGTACACCTACAAATTCATTTCAAATTGATAGAAAATAGTAAGAAACTCATGTGTATCCTTTACCATAACAAGTCATCAACACTACAGTGGCAATGGGTCGGGTTGTAAACGGGTTGGCTTAGCTTTGACTCATTTATTGATGGGTCAGAAAAACATGGACCCATAATCAACCCGCCAATAAACGGGTTGAACCCACCAATCTATTTAAAATTTAAATAAATAATTAATTAATAAAATAATAAATCATTTGCTTCACCTATTTAACATTATATTTTTAATAAATATTATAAAAAAATCTATTTAATATTAAAAATATATTTTAACCTATGAAATATAAAACTAGTAAAATACTAAATTAAAGAGAAAAAAAAAAAAAAAAAAACTACATTAAACGGGGTCAACATGGGTTGGGTCGGGTTAGACCCGTTTACCAACGGGTTGACAAAACCTAAAGCCGAACCCATTTAATAAACTGGCAGCCCTAATCCATTTACTCGGGTTGGGTTAGACATTGCCAGCTCTAGTATCATTCATGGTTTCAAGCGGACCGACCTGGTCCGTATTGGGATTGGGCAGAACCAGTTCGATCCTAAGCCACAATCTGGATCTGATCGATCCAAAGTTTTTTTTTTTTTTTTCTAAATTTATAAAACCAACAATCCAATATGTCTTACCCTGGATCGGTCCGATGCCGATCGGTACAGCCGATTCGGCGACCGGTCTGGCCAATCCAACTTTTGATCCTTGGATCAGCCAGTAACGGCTAGTATCATCGATCCCGCTCGGGATTGCCAGGAACGGTCCGATCCAAATCCCTAGATTTACCATCATTTCCTAACATGAAAGGATTGTTTACACAGAATCTCATCCATTATGTTAACATGCAAAGGATAGAACAAACCAGAGTTTGGATGTAATCCACAAATCCCCACGCTTCACCACGCCATCTTCAAAGAGCTTCTTTAAAACAGTACCAATCTATACACACACAAAATATATATATATATATATATATATAAAGAAGTATTTGCAAATTGAAAAAATGGAGAGAATGTAAACTGTTCTCATGATTAAATAGAGAAGATGGTAAGAAATTGTACGCAGTTAAATAAGCATTATAGGCAGTTATTACCTCCTTCTCATTGTCATAAACCTGAGCACAATCAATATGCCGGTATCCAGCCTGCATTCACACAAAAAGAGGCCTGAAATTGAAATGCCAGGTTGACTAATGGAAACATACTGTAGAAAGAAGCAAGATATCATGATCAATAGACTGAACAGCATTAGAAATTTCGAAGAAACCAAAGTGCAGAATTGCAATCTTAATGTTTTATGAACTTGAGTTTCAAAGAAAAAAAAAATTCCTTTCAACTTAAATAACCCAACACGGTGTAGTCCTTCGATGCGAACGGTTAGAGATAGTGGGTGGTTCATATTTACCATCTCTAGATATAAGGGAAGGGACCTGAGGAGTCGTAAGAGTATGTTGGGGATTTGTCCAATAAATTCAAGTAGGAGTATAAGTTGTAACCTAAATTCGTTTTTGACATGGTAGAAAATTTTTGCTCTCCCGTGGACTTAGGCTTTGCTGAACCACGTATATCTGTGTGAATTGTTTGAATTTCGTTTTTACTATCTTTATTATTATTGCTTAATATTGATCAGCACAAACATATGCTAATAAACAGCTCCTTCAGTCCGTAAGATAAGGAGGTGCCATTCCTTTCATGACAAACATCAGACTACCTACACTCCCATTTCTTATGTCCCAAATTCTCAGACGTATAATTTGTTGTTATGTGGAGATTGATGCTACTTAGGTCTTCGAAAAGTTTTGATGATCCAGCCATTAACTCTACCAGTCGAATTTTTTGGAGGTCGAAGGGTATAATAATAATTTCACTTACTGTTATATTTAACCCTAACTACAGGGTATTTATCATAACTTCCGTGGCTTCACTTTGTAACAATTTTTTATGAGCTTTGGATAGTAGAACCTGATGTATATTCATGGACGTAGGCATTATTTGTCGAACCACGTAGGTCCATAGTTTAACAGACCGAAATCGGAGACCGGATCGGTACTGGCCGGTACAGAAAGTAAAAAAAGAAAAAAAAATTAAAATTTTGGATTGTCCCTGGACGGGTGGGACCGGTCACCGGGCTGCTGGACCAGCGATATCGATCGCCGGATCACCGGTCTGTAGCCCCGCAATACAATTCTTTGTATCACGGGTTGAGACCAGACCGCTATAGTCCGGTCCTGATCCAGACCACTATGATCCGGTCCTGGTCCAGACCTCTATAATCCGGTCCTGGTCCAGACCGGTATCGGCCGATGAAACCATGCGTAAATCTGTGTCTTTTGTGGGCCTAATTTCTTCTTCATCTTTCTTTCTTAACATAATTGTTTTCAGCAGTCAACACTCAATCCCTTTTACTTTATCTTCTAATAAAAACAAATATTTAGATTTCAAGCTAACAAGCAACCACAATCTGAACTTTTCGAAAACCTAAATAGTTGATCACAAACTATCAATCTCTAAACACCTAAAACCTCGGAACAGAGGATTACATTAGAGTTCAGACAGAATAAAAAATCAAAACAAACTAAAATAAAACGTTCCAAAAATAAGTGAAGACAAATTTCCTTCAGATCTTATCCGCATAAACCCTAAAGGAAACACGAAGATAACATGAATCTATCAATCAACCCTAAGGAGATACCAAAATAATCCTACAAGAAGAACGTACCTTGATGGCAGTAGCGACGGCGTTTCCGACGAGCTCCGGCGTTGCCTGCCACGTTCCTAACCCTACCGACGGGATTTTAGCACCGGTGTTCAACTCAAAGAACCGGATTCCATTCGCCATTCTCAAGCACTAACCAGAGGCAGAGCATCAGTCAACATTGTTGATATATTATATATAAAGATCGAGAAACGGCGAAAGAGAAGTACAAGTCAAAGGAAAATGATGACTAAAAGAGGAAAAAAGTGCGGCACGTATCTGTGAAAGCTAAGCGCCACTAGAGACGGAGGCGAGTGGCTCCACCTCCACCTGGACCGGAGAATTCTCGTCGTCTCAGACGGTATGAGTGTACAACGATGACCGGCAATGCATGCATGTCTCTGTTTCATTTTATCATCGTATTTCAGTTGTAGGATGGTTATCTTATTACGTTAATCTACACCGTTGTTGTCATAGAAGGTCTACCTCATGTTAGTCCATCCTAGCCGGACATCTAAACGGGTTTTTAGTCTTGTGGTGGTTAATGGTACGCGTGTCTATCTGACAGATCGAACGGTGCTAATCTAAGGATGACAGATAGGGTGTACTACAAAGAAAGGACGTTAAAATCCAAGTATCATTTGTCAAGCCTAAGCTCACCCGCACAAACCGAGCGAAAATATGACAAATTTGTTGTTACTAAGAATTGAACCCAGATCTTCATGGGTAGAATGTAAAGTTCTCACCACTAAACCTTAGTCATAGAATGATAATGACCTTAAGTTCTCAGGCCGAGCCAATCTAATATTAACCAGGGTTTTAAGTCTCGGGATCTTGGATCAAACCAGTCTCGGCCGATCCCAATTCAGATCGGAGATACGGGCCAATCCGATAGATGGATCGTCTTTTAAAAAAAAATTGGATCGGCCGGACCAGTCGCTGGATTGGCAATACCAGTCGGTATCGGACCGGTCCAGACCGATACCTATTGGATCGTTGGTTTTATAAATTAAAAAAAAAAACTTTGGATTGGTGGATCGGTCCATTCCAGTCACTGGACCGGTCCGAATCGACCAGTTTGAATCAGTATCGGTTGGACCGGTCTGATCCAAAGACACTTGATACAATAGTTGTATCATGGCTAAGAATCGGACCGATCTTGGCCGATCCCAATACGGAATGGCCGATTTAATCTGATCCTTAAAACCATGATATAAACCCGAGTTCGGTCCAATAAACTAATCGGATCTTAATTTTCAGCCCGGTCTGGCCTTATGAACTACTAACCCTTGCCTAAATCTGTCCAAATATAGAGCCGGACTGATCGGACCGGGAGGATCACTTGGCCCATTGCAACCATTAAGAGGGTGGCATTTGTACACTCTTCTCTTTCCTGTTCGACAAAATTATTTCCTTTATCATGAGATGATCCACCATAATCAACTACAATGATGGTTGCATTTGACATAATTCATGTTGGCGATCTTAGCAACTAGTACGGTCGTCTCCGTTGCCAAAAAAAAAATACTACATATTTATGGAAGCATTGTTAACCAATTAGTAATTGAGTAATAATATCTGAATCGGTAAATTCCTCAAGGAGGTTTGGTATAATACTCATATACTTCTTCTATTATTCTCAAAAATACAAACCCAATCTCTCTCTTATCTCTATTCATATATGGACCCCCAATACTAACGGCACATGTTAAATTTAACAGAAATATGGTGGTTGTGGTGATATGAACCTTCTCAGCACTAACGGCACATGTGAAATTTAACGGAAATATGATAGTGGTGGTGTAGGTTAAAATACAATGACAAAATAGTCTAAAATATGAGATTCCATTAAATTTAATACGTATCGTTAATATAGAAGAGGTCCATAGTATGGAGATAATAGAGGGTTTGGACTTGTACTTGTAAAAAGGATAGGGGAGGTTTGTGAAATTTACCCTATGTGAATCCACAAAAACAAGTTTAATTAAAAACTAGAAAAATTTGTACTTTGACCTCCCAAGTTTCGACCACTTGCACTTACTCCCTGAGACTTGTTAAACTACAATTACCTCTTTTTATATGACGATGAAAATCAACTGTGGTCTTGGCTGTGGGGTGATCTGTGATTGAATGAAAAATCACCCCACAGCCAATCACAGATCACCCCACAACCAAGACCACAGCTAATTTGTTTCCTTTATATGAAACCTCAAGGGGGCCATGACTAATAGGTATAAATCAGTCCATGACTCCGGTTTCATATAAAAAAGAAAAAATTGTAGTTTAATAAATCTCAAGAGGTCTAAGTGCAAGTGGTCGAAGCCTCAGGGGTAAAATTATAATTTTCCATAAAACTACTTTGATTTGGAATTGCTATATGTACAAAAATGTGATATTTATTAAATTTTTGTTATGTTCTCATCTTTCCATATACATATATATAATTTGATAATCAATATTTTTAATATTTTATTAATTTAAAAATCAAGGCTTTATGTCTCGAAACCAAGGATAGAACCGGTCTCAGAAGTGGAATGCTTGTTTTTTTTTTTGTTTTTTGTTTAGATCGGCTGGAGCAGTTATGGGACCGACGGTATTGGTCTAGATTGATACCGATTTGGACTGCCCAATTCATAAATTTGTTAAAAAAAAAAAAAAAAAAAAAAAAAAACACCCGACCTGTTGTACCGGTCATCAAACTTGTTGTACTGATCGATATAGAGAGTTATCG
Organism: Pachysandra terminalis; assembly: GCA_031762675.1. Lineage (NCBI taxonomy): Eukaryota > Viridiplantae > Streptophyta > Magnoliopsida > Buxales > Buxaceae > Pachysandra > Pachysandra terminalis. The sequence goes on from JAUPMG010089152.1 coordinate 10,974, forward strand.
GTTGTACCGATCCGATCCAGAGCCTCACAATGCTTAGGATCAGACCGGTCATGGCCGGTGCTGGTACAAACTGACAGGGACGAACCGAATCAGTTCCACCCTTGGTATTGGGTTGGTCAGGTCCGGGTCTGAACTACATAAAACCCGAAACCATTGATGTAGGGATATAAGTGTAATTGGGAAATACACGGGTCAGAGCATAACTCACTCTGACCAAAAGCGAGAACATTTCGTCTGGTCCACGAGCTGGACGATTAGCTGCACCGCTCATGTACCCGTGTTGAAATGTTTGTGTCTAATGCATTTTAACTGGGTACAAGCATTTCAACATGGGTACAAATATTACAACATGCAGTGCAGCAAATCGTCCGGTACGAATATTACAACATGCGCAACTCGTTCAGGGTACAAATATTACACATGCGCAACTCGTCCAGGGTACAAATATTACAACATGCGGTGGAGCAAATCGTCCAGCTTCGTGGACCAGACGAAATGCTCCACCAAAAGCTCCCTATGCCTAGCATCCTCAGTTTTAAACTCGCAGGTTTCTTTAATATTTCTTTTCCATTTTTTTTTTCAAATTTTATTTTTGGGTATTGAGGTTTCTTTAATGCCGACGATTTGCTTTGGTCTGACAGAGACGAGAAACAAGTCTCCGGAATCAAATTCAAACCCTAGATACTCCATTCGAGCTGAATCTGGACTGATAAGAAGCTTTTTCAAAGATCTTATTTTGCTCAGTGAAAACGATCTCTGTTGCCTTAAATAATGGATGAAGTTCTTATTGAGTTGCTTTCATGGATAAATTTTAGTATCTAGGGTTTCTACAGGGCCCTTCATTTCGATAAAGGGCCCTTGAAGAAGAGAGAGAGAGTTGCAGATCAAGAGAGACGAAATGAAGAACTTAGTTGGAAGTCCGGGGACGGTGAGTGGGCTTCTTCTGAGGTTAGGGCAGTGTTTGTTTGCTGCTGCTTCGATCGGAACCATGGTTTCTGCTATAGGTTTCTCCAACTACACTGCTTTCTGGTAATCTTTTACCATTTTTCTAAATGATTCTGTTTGATAATCCTTCTGTTCTGGTTTCTGATATGTTCTTTTCTCTCTCCAAGCTCCATGAAATGGTTATTTATGATAAGTTTTTGTTTCTCATGTTTAGTTCTGCAGAAACTAGTTGGCATTAGGATGCTCATGACTTTGATCAGTATTCATGAGTTTACTGATAAAATTAATAAAAAAGAATATCAGAATTTGTGGGTTTTCAGAATGGTGTAGTAAATTGTTCTAAAAAAAAATTGTAGGAGTCTTCTGTTCAGCTAATCAAAGCTCAAGGAGATAGATTCCTGTTTTTTTTTCTTTCATTTGTGCACTATAGATCAATTCTAGACTTGAATTTCACCTTATAGTTATGTTATGGTGATGAGGTTGGATCGTATCCTTGTCATGGTTCAAAATATCGTATCGAGGTAGCGTATTGGTCGGTTCGAAAACGGATACGTATCGAGTATCAACACGAATACGCTGGATACGCATGTAAAAATCATGGATACAGTGGATACGCAAGGAAAACGATAGATACATAAACCAATACCTATTTTTATGCAAAGATAAGGTCAAAATATGCTAAATTAACATGTTTTTGATATG
>JAUPMG010089163.1:0-12619 GCA_031762675.1 Pachysandra terminalis
ATATACAAGTTAATACCCCCATTAATCATTATTTACACCAATACCCCAATACCAAATAATGTATTTCAAATTAACCCCTACCTCTAATTAAACACTAAAATACGCATATGTACATAAATAAATCATATAAATAAAAATTTAATTTCAATGGGCAAAATATCTTTTGGGGGGTTTAGGTCATTACAAGTTGTTCCTGTAACGACCCTCAAATTTGCATTCTTTTCTCCTTGGGGTGTTTTCATAATTTCTGGGTTCTTGTGGGTGTTTGGCCAATTTATTGGCCAGCCCTTGAGAACACTTGTAGTGTACTCTAGCTCAACGCACTAGCCCCAACTCTTTAATGAGCTTGGATGGTTGAGATTCATTCTCCCATCCAAGGGCTAATGTAGGGATGAGATTGTTTGTTTCTTGAGAATAGGGTTTTAGACTAGGGTTGTCTAACCTTGGCCTCATTTTTGACATTTGGCTGAGAAGGAAGCAAGAGAGCTCCAAGGAAGAGAGGAAGGACAAGACTAGCAAGGATTCTCAAGCACGAGCTCGGATTTTTGTGCAATTTCGGTTTGCATTTTGAAGGTAAATATATTGTGTACGTTTGCTTTGTGTTTTCTTAGGATTTCTGAAATTTCTAGTGCATTATTGCTTCATTTGAATGTTTGAAGTGCTTACATGGTAACGATTTATGAATATCTGATATCATGTTCATCTTGTGTTGATTGAAGAATAAATTTCCATGTTCTAGGTTAGTTCTCTTTTGGAATGGATATTTGATTGACGTGTTTTGATTGATTTTAATGCCAATGATTAATATTGATTAATTTTAGTTGTTGAAATGTTAAAGCATGTTTTTCCTTATCTTTCAGACCCATTTTGCCCAGAAAATATGAACTTCGGTGGAGATTTTGGAAGAACTCACAAATTGGGGCAATTTTGGGCAGAAACCCAGAAAATCGTGCTTGTCGGTGGATGCTTCGGTTCACCGACGAACCCGCCGATAACCTATCGGTGGGGAAGTTGGTCTGCCGAGGGCCCTTACTGACGAGCTCTTGCATTCGCACCTTTTCAGTGAGTCGTCGGTGGCACCGACTCACTCGCTGACGAAATGAGGTGCAGAGTGGCCCTATTAGGAGGTCCGTCGGTCCACCGACGAACTCGCCAAAAGGAACTGATGAAATTTAGGTGATTGTGGTTGGTGGGTAGTCGGTTCACCGACGGAACTCGCTGAAGAAAGTTTAGTTTTTTATCATACCGGTCGGTGGGTCGTCGGTGGTACCGACGATACTCGCCGACTGGCGTCGCTGGGTACGTCGGTTCGCCGATGATTCACCGATGAAGTAATTTGAGCCCTGTCGGTGGCTACGTCGGTCCACCGATGGGACCCGTCGATAGATGGGTTTAATAGGGATTCTGAGGGGGGTTTAGTGTAGGATTGACACCTTGACTTGCCTATGATTGTGTGGCTTTTAATTGTGTATTCACTTCATATTTACTGAATGAATAAAGCACGTTTAGAGATGTTAATCATGGTTGTGCATACATGTAGTCTGATTGCTAATGTCATGCATTTAATGGCCATACATGCATGTACAGTCCTTGTGAGGACTTGGACCACAGATTCCTTTAGTTTCTTTGAGAAGGTCGAAAGGACAACGTGAGGATACTTGGCCTCTAAGTTGAGTCCCAAATGAGAGATAAAATCTCTGGCGTCCCATGAGGGACTATATGTATATTTAAATCGAAGTGATTTAAGGGTGAGGGATTAGCTACCCAAGAGCCCAAGGATACCTATATATATATCGTATTATATATGTAGAGGGTAACTCAATTGGTAGTTGTGAGTGGGTATCGTGCCACAAAGGGAGGTTCACGAAGATGATGCCCTTGGACTATCCTGTTTAGATTGTGGTGTCCCTGATAGAAATTAAGGCGGGGCATGAATTCCCAGGGGTTGAGAGTCCCTTAAAACTGTGTTGTACACATAGAATCTACGAGGCATCCTTAGCCCGAAAGGGGCCGTATATCCATGATTGTGATATGTGGTGTTGCATTCTGGATCTAGTGTGGGCATACAACTTCACAATATCAACGACATGCATATGCATTCACGTGATTGTATAGACCATTTGTTGGGTCATTATAGAATTGTTCATGTCATTGCATACAAATGAACAAACCTTGCATCGATCATGGCATTCCATGCATACACAGTTATCCTGATTAAATTACATTGTACTTGTACATTGCATTTACTGAGCGCGTAGTACAAGCCTTCTTGGTTCCTAACTTTTCAGGCGAGCACTATAGACAGGAACTGGATTATGGTAGAGGATGTTGAGGTGGAAGTGAAAACCGAGGGTGTTAATATAGTTCCTTTTTGTTTACTATTACTTGGTCTGTATGTATGAGAGATATTAAGAGTAGGAGCTTGTTGACTCCTTTACTTTTATTCTATACTCTGTGATTGGGCGCCCCTTATTTTGTTTTGGGGTTTACTATGTTTCCTCGCCTGTTCCCCCTTTTGAGGCATGATGATTTCTTGTTTGAGGCCCAGTTAGTTGGATACATGTTATATTTACATTTCATATCCTATGATTTATTTCCACTGCGTATCCTAATTTAAATTTAGGATTCTCTGTTGTTATTGTGGTTTCCACCCCCTTTGTGAGCATGCGTTTGGATTATAAGAGGGTGAGAGTTCGGCTTGGAGTTCTAAAGTCATACTCACGTGAGGGTGAGTCACACTTTAGAATTCGGGTCGTGACAAAGTGGTATCATAGCGCGATTATTTAGTTAGATTCTTGAGTAGAAGTGTAGAGTGTGGAGTATTGGTGGAGTCTTGTGATACTGAAGTTGTTGCTTGTGCATTTTGATGTGTTTGACTCTTGCACGTGGTATTGAGAATAAATGTGGATTGTATTCCCAAGTTGTCTCTTCACCTTGTTGTATGGTTTCAGTATGGTGGGAAGGAGAAGAGGCGGAGCTGCCGGAGAGGGCAACTCCAAAGCCCAAGAGGAGCGGGACCCCCAATTAGCTGGTGTGTATCGAGACCTAGAGGATATGGCGGAGATGATGAGATAGGGGAAGTATCAGCCGATGCCTCCACCCATTGAGAATTCAGCTAGTAAGCTCTTGGAGCTGTTCAAGAGGTTAGGATCCTTGGAGTTCAAGGGCACCACTGAACAGTCAGAAGTGCAGGAATGGATCGACCAACTAGAGCACATCTTCGAGGCACTTGAGTGCGAGGACACTGATAGAGTTCGGCTCGCTGTCTTCATGTTGGAAGGCGAAGCTTGGCGATGGTGGAAGTCATCCTTGGCTAGCATGGTAGACGAAGAGATCTTCTGGGATAGGTTCAAGACGATGTTTCTGGAGAAGTACTTCCCTAGGAGTATCAGGAAAGAGAAGGAGATCAAGTTCATGAGGCTGGAACAAGGGTCGATGACGGTGGCAGAGTGTGAGGCCAAATTCACAGAATAGTCACAGTTTGCTCCATATGCTGTTGACACGGAAGACAAGACGCCACATTGAGGACAGGCTATCATCACCTCCGGATCAAAGAGAATGACATTCTGAAGTCTACATTTAGGACCCGCTATAGACATTTCGAGTTCATAGTTGTGCCGTTTGGATTGACGAATGCCCCGACCGCATTCATGGACTTGATGCATCGTGTGTTCTGAACCTACCTTGATCAGTTCATTGTAGTTTTTGTCGACGACATTCTCATATACTCGAAGACTTGGGAAGAACATGAGGACCACCTCCGGATCACCTTGCAGACTCTAGAGGACAATCAGTTGTACGCTAAGTTCAGCAAGTGCGACTTTTGGCAAGATGAAGTGAAGTTCTTGGGACACGTCGTCTCCATGGAAGGCATATCAGTGGATCCCGCGAAGGTAAAAGCAGTGATGGATTGGGAAAGACCAAAGAACGTGACTGAGGTTCGTAGATTTTGGGATTAGCAGGTTACTATTGACGCTTCATTGAAGGCTTCTCCCGCATCGCAGTACCTCTCATCTGCCTCACGAGGATGGACATCAAGTACCAGTTGACCGAAGAGTGTGAGAAAGCTTTCCGAGAACTGAAGGAGAGATTGACCACCGCTCCAGTTTTGACACTCGCTCGGAGTGGAGTTCCTTTTGAGATCTACACCGATGCGTTTCTTTTGGGTTTGGGCTATGTACTCATGCAGGATCGGAAGGTTGTAGCATATGCATCCAGACAGTTGAAGTTTCACGAGAAGAACTACCCTACTCACGACTTAGAACTGGCTGTCGTAGTTTTCGCCTTCAACATCTAGAGATATCACCTGTATGGCGAGACGTTCGAAGTGTTCTCGGATCACATGAGTTAGAAGTACTCTTTTTTCAGAAAGAGCTAAATCTGAGACAACGTAGGTAGATGGAGCTAGTGAACGACTACAATTTCACGCTACAGTATCATCCGGGAAAGGCAAATGTAGTAGACGACGCACTGAGCAGGAAACCAAGGAGTCTACTGGCACACCTTCTAATCCAAGAGTGGAATCTACTTGAAGCCTTATCAGATGTGGGAGTCAAAGTAGATATCCGTGAAGGCAGAGCAAGACGGTTCACCCTCGTCATCAAGCTGATCCTAAAGGACAGAATCATAGAAGCACAAAGGAGTGACGAGTGGCTACAAGGATTGGTCAAAGACGATTGGAAGCCGGCTTGGTCTGTTTAAGAGGATGACAACATCAGAATGCAAGACAGATTGTGCGTACCTGACAACGAAGAGTTGAAGAATGAGATTTTGAGAGAGGCTCATAGATCACGCTATTCGACCCACCCGAGCAACACCAAAATATACAAGGACCTGAAGAGATACTACTGGTGGAGGAAGATGAAAGCAGACATCACCAAATTCACCGCGTGCTGTGTAGTGTGTCAGCAAGTCAAAGCAGAACACCAGAAACCAGGAGGTACGCTTCAGCCGCTACCGATTGGAGAGTGGAAATGGGAGCACATTTCCATGGATTTCATTGTCGGATACCGCAGACACGTTTGGGTCAAGACATGCTATGGGTCATCGTCGATCACCTCACCAAGTCTACACACTTCATTCCGACTCACACAACTTCTACTACTTGAAGATTTGGCCAAGCTATATGTCAAGGAGATCGTGAGACTTCACAGAGTGCCATTCACTATCGTCTCCGATTGAGATTCACATTCGTTATCTCAATTTTGGTGGAGTCTACAAAAAGTGTTCGGCACCACCCTGAACTACAGTACGGCTTATCACCCATAGACTGACGGATAAACAGAAAAAGTGAACCAAATTCTCGAGAACATGCTAAGGGCGTGCGTCTTAGACTTCGGAGGATCTTGGAGTGAACACTTACCATTGGTGGAATTCTCCTACAACAATAGTTATCAAGCTAGCATCGGCATGGCTCCTTTTGAAGCATTGTACGGAAGACCCTGCAGATCACCCTTATGCTGGAGTGAGGGAGGAGAATCCGTAGACATGGGGCCCGATATCATTTTGGAAACTACCGAAAAGATCAAGGTGATTAGAGAGAGACTTCTCACAACACAAAGCCGATACAAGAGTTACGTCGACACCAGGAGACGCAAGCTGGAGTTTGAAGTGGGCGATTGGGTGTTCCTCAAGGTCTCACCGATGAGAGGAGTATTCCGATTCAGAAAGAAAGGAAGTTGGCACCAAGATATATGGGACCATTCGAGATCATCAAGAGAGTGGGGGAAGTTTCCTACAGACTACTCCTGCCGCCAGATTGTTCACAGGTTCACAACATATTCCATGTATCTATGTTGCAGAAGTATCACCCAGACCCTGCAAGCATCATCGATTGGCAGACCATATCTATCTGAGTGGACATCACGTACGAAGAAGCCCCAGTGAAGATTCTGGACCGCAAGGACCGAGTACTATGCACCAAAGTCACCATGGCTAGTCAGATGGCACATGGGAGCTAGAGGAGCACATCCATCGGGAGTATCCCTAACTCTTTGAGGATCAGGTATGTTGATTTTGAGGACGAAATCCCTTTTAAGGAGGGTAGGCTATTACGCCCCTCAAATTTACATTCTTTTCTCTTTGGGGCATTTTCGTAATTTTTGGATTCTTGTGGGTGTTTGGCCAATTTAGTGGCCAGCCAATGAGGACACTTGTAGTGTAGTGTACTTTAACTCAACACACTAGCCCCAACTCTTTAATGAGCTTGGATGGTTGAGATTCATTCTCCCATCCAAGGGCTAATGTAGGGTTGAGATGTTTGTTTCTTGTTTTAGACTAGGGTTGTCTAACCCTAGCCTTATTTTTGACATTTGGCTGAGAAGGAATCAAGAGAGCTCCAAAGAAGAGAGGAAGGAGAATACTAGCAAGGATTCACAGGGACCGGCACAGAGTTTCGTGCAAGGAAGGTTTGCATTTTGAAGGTAAATGTATTGTGTACATTTGCTTTGTGTTTTCTTGGGATTTCTGAAATTTCTAGAGCATTATTGCTTCATTTGAATGTTTGAAGTGCTTACATGGTGATGATTTATGAATATCTGATATCATGTTCATCTTGTGTTGATTGAAGAATAAATTTCCATGTTCTAGGTTAGTGTTCTTTTGGAATGGATGTTTGATTGACTTGTTTTGTTTGATTTTGATGCCAATGGTTATTATTGATTAATTTTAGTTGTTGAAATGTTAAAACATGTTTTTCCTTATCTTTCAAACCCATTTTGCCCAGAAAATATGAACTTCGGTGGAGATTTTGGAAGAACTCACAAATTGGGGCGATTTTGGGCAGAAACCCAAAATATCGTGTCTGTCGATGGATGCTTCGGTGCACCGACGGACCCGCCGACGACCTGTTGATGGGGAAGTTGGTCTGCCGAGGGAACTTACCGACCAGCTCTTGCATTCGCACCTTGTCGGTGGGTCGTCGGTGGCACCAACTCACTCGCCGACGAAATGAGGTGCAGAGTGGCCCTATTGGGAGGTGCGTCGGTCCACCGACGAAATCGCCAAAAGGAATTGATGAAATTTAGGTGATTGTGGTTGGTAGGTAGTCGGTTCACCGACAGAACCCGCTGAAGAAAGTTTAGTTTTTTCCCATATCGGTTGGTGGGTACGTCGGTCCGCCGACGAACTCACCGACGAAGCAATTTGAGCCCTGTCAGTGGGTACATTAGTCCACTGACGGGACTCGCCGATAGAGGGGTTTAACAAGGATTCTAAGGGGGGCTTAATGTAGGATTAACACCCTGACTTGTCTCTGATTGTGTGGCTTTATATTGTGTATTCACTTCATATTTACTGAATGAATAAAGCATGCTTAGAGATGTTAATCATGGTTGTGCATACATGTAGTTTGATTGCTAATGTCATGCATTTAATGGCCAATCATGCATGTACGGTCCTTGTGATGACTTGGACCACAGATTCCTTTAGTTCCTTTGAGAAGGATGAAAGGGCAACATGAGGATACTTGGGCTTTAAGATGAGTCCCAAATGAGAGATAACATCTTTGGCGTCCCATGAGGGACTATATGTATATATAAATCAAAGTGATTTAAGGGTGGGGGATTAGCTACCCCAAGAGCCCAAGGATACCTATATATATATATATATATTGTTTATATATATATAGGGTAACTCGTGTGGTAGTTGTGAGTGGGTATCGTACCACGGAGGGAGGTTCACGAAGATGATGCCCTTGGACTATCCTATTTAGTTGGTAGTGTCCCCGATAGAAATAAAGGTGAGGCATGAATTCCAAGGGGTTGAGAGTCCCTTAAAACTGTGTTGTACACACAGAATCTACGAGGCATCCTTAGCCCGTAAGGGGCGGTATATCCGTGATTGTGATACGGTGTTGCAGTCTGGATCTGGCATGGGTATACCACTTCACAATATCAACGACATGCATATGCATTCACGTGATTGTATAGACCATTTTTGTGTCATTATAGAATTGTTCATGTCATTGCATTCAAATGAAAAAACATTGCATCGATCATGGCATTCCATGCATACACAGTTATCCTTATTAAATTACATTGTACTTGTACATTGCATTTACTGAGCGCGTAGCGCAAGCCTTCTTGGTTCCTAACTTTTCAGGCGAGCACTATAGACAGGAATTGGATTATGGTAGAGGATGCTGAGGTGGACGTGAAGACCGAGGGTGTTAATATAGTTCCTTTTTGTTTACTATTACTTGGTCTGTATGTATGAGAGAGATTAAGAGTAGGAGCGTGTTGACTCCTTTAATTTTATTCTATACACTGTGATTGGGCGCCCCTTACTTTTGTTTTGGGGTTTATTATGTTTCCTTGCCTGTGCCCCCTTTTGAGGCGTGAGGATTATTGTTTGAGGCCCAGTTAGTTGGATACATGTTATATTTACATTTCATATCCTATGATTTATTTCCGCTGCGTATCCTAATTTAAATTTAGGATTCTCTGTTGTTATTGTGGTTTCCACCCCCTTTGTGAGCATGCATTTGGAGTATAAGAGGGTGAGAGTCCGGCTTGGAGTTCTAAAGTCATGCTCACGTGAGAGTGAGTCACACTTTAGAATTCGGGTCGTGATAGTTCTGCCCCATCCTTTGATCTTGTATCTTCCGAAATTCTTGCATGTCCTTCTCCACCTTACGAGCGTAATCGACTAGCTTTTGGTACTCTGTAAACTTATAACAACACGAAAAACAGAAATAGAAAATTCTTTTTTTTTATGAGGGTACAATGGTAATTGAATAAGATAAGCTATATCCTTAAATACTTGTATTATAACTATATACTTAACTTAACCTATATTATTATATGAAAACTTTATATAATCATACATTAAAACATATTATATTGTTTAAGGCTTATTTAATTAAGTGTTGGGCTTAATTGAATTGTCTTGGGCTTAGTTAAAAGGAACTGGGCATATAAATATTAATTAGGCTTAAGTGATTAAGTAAGGATCATAATTAATTAATTAGCTTAATGGGTTTAAGGCCCAAAACCTCAATTTAAACTTAAAACATAGCTAATCTTGTTGTTAATAAAAGCCTTCTAGAAAACTTGAGTTAAAAAGTGATTAGGAATCCTAAATAGCTTAAAAATGAAACCTATTACTTGTATTAGGATTCCACATTAAATAAAATAATAAAATACTTGTTTAAGTAAGACTAGGACACTAAATAAGGATAATACACATTCTAATTAGAATAGGACTTAGAGATTAAAAGAAGATAAATACTAAATTAACTATAAATAGGGACTTAGATCTAAAGGCCATAATTTAACTAACTATATTAAACGACTAAGATTAATTAAGATAATTAAGGAACTAATTCCAAACTAATAAGGAACCTAGATTAGATAATAATTGGAACACATTAATCTAATCTAAGGATAAATAAAGCTTAATCAATCCTAAGCTAAATAGGATAAGACTAGATAGGGTAATCCAAGTAAGATTAGGAGAACTAAAATCAATGGTTAGGATTTTATAGGAACATCTAGATTAATCTAATGGTTAGGATTAAATATAAAGAATTAAAATCTGATTAGGATTAAAGCAGGATAAACCCAATGGATAACTCATACTAGATCTAGAACATTTTAATCCAAGGGCTGTAATTAAACTACTCTAATCTAAAGGCTTTTAATTAAAACATAATCCTAAACTAAGTCTAACTCTTGATTAACTAGGGGACAACTCTAAAAACTATATAAACACTACATGGGATGCTAAATCATTAAACATAAGTCTAAGTGATTGCTGAAGCTGAAGTTGAAGCTAAGGAAGAACAGTTCAGACTTGAACTAGGTTGAAGAAGAAGAAGATCCGACGAGCTAGAGCACTATAAGTAATTCAATTACCCTTTATTCTTTATTTTAATCTAAGTGTCTAGGTCATATTCAATGAGTATGACATAGCTCAACCTTAAATTCTTTATCTTCTACACTTTTCTACATAAGACCTAAACTGGAATATTTTTACATACCTAAACTATTGATTACCGGACATATGTATGTATTTTATATAATTTATTTTATGTTTTTCTTAGATTCCTCTGTTCGTTAGGAACCCATCAAAACAAGTTTGAGGTGATTCTGATAAGAATACACAAAGTTATGACCAAACTACCGAGTGTATGTCAACTCTGGAAAACCCAGAAAACCCAATCCGGCAGCCTATCTGTGTGCCGGTTAGCCTGCCGGAATTGCCCCTGAAGCCCTTAGCTTAAACACTGTTTAAGCTACCAGTTGGCTACCGGTGTACCAGTTAGCCTACAGGAAGCCCGTGTGTTGATTTCCGGTTACTGTTTAAGCTACCGGTTAGCAACCGGCGTGCCAGTTATCCTACCGGTAGCTACACTTGATGAATAATTAGAAGTTGGTCCCTGCTTAACCTACCGGTGGCCAACCGGTGTGCCGGTTAGCCTGTTGGCCAGCCCAAGTTGATTTGTTTGTTGAATTTCATAATACTTATTTGATTCTTGATGCAATGTTATTAATTATATGTTGAATTATATTATGTTATAATATGAATTGATGAACACTTATTGGATTGATGATTCCATGTATTGATCACGAAAATCACATAACTTAAACTAGTATGAGTGCCATAATGATGTACACCACGAATTAAACTTCATAGTGTCATACTTAGAATTATTTCACTACTGTACACATATTTTTATGTTTAATTAATGTGCACAATCACTATACATGCACAACATAGCCTGATTGCATTATTGACCATATTCTGGTCATGTGCTTGACCATACCATCAGACTTTCACATTAGTTGAACGTACTGATCAAATTGAGTGTTGTTATGATTCTAACATCATGATATGGTGAGGAAGTCCTGTATGGACTGATTTGCATGTGTTAAGGGACTAATCATCCCAATATACCAATTTATTTATGATGAGGGTGATAATCCCAATATTCTACATTATTTTCATCTCGATAGCATATTATTATACGTAACGGATGTCGAGTGAAATTCTGTTGGCATTCCTTTATGTAAGGCTCACTGAGGTTAGTCCTATTTATGAACACCTTGGACTTTTGCATTGCCCTGACCGAAAATAAGTGGGGGAATTGTGCCCTCTTGGTCGAAACCCCTTAAAACTATGATGCACACATAGAATATCTTACTGAGAGTGGCCCTGTATGGGGCGGACGGTTCGAGAAGACGTCTTGCTCAGTAATTGATTGGTCTAGTGTGGGACTTACATAGCTCGAATTCTAAACAGCATGCATAATTGCACAACATATGCTTTTGCATGGATCACACTTGGTGATCGCCCTTTTATTGTTGCATGAGCATGCATTGCATTCATTAATAACTGAACCTGCATTCATATTGCATTGCGTTACATTGTATATCATATTTATCATATTACATATATTCTGTTTTAGACTATGGATTATCATTGGAGAGTGGCTTTGTCCCTATTCCAATCTAAAATACTGTTTAATTGATTTATTTACTTAGCTAAGTGTAGCTGACGCCTTTGAGCAACCATTTCAGGACCTTTAGTTAGTAGACTGCAGGACCATGGGAATCAAGTTGGAGACCAAGACAAAGATGAATATATTAGTTATGATTAGGATTTATTTATTTATTTTAGTAGAACATGTAATAGGGATGATTTACTTGGATTTATGTAATAGGTTAGTTAATAGGGATTTGATTTAAAATAGGTTATTACTTTATTTATTTTTCGCTGTGATTTCTTGATTGTTTTGAATGTAATAGACTTAGATTATTTTCATTAATTTCAGTAAAAGTAATTTATAAAAGTCTTATATGATATTTCTTTGGTTTGGCCCTATATTATTTTCCTCTCCCATAGGGATATAGGGTGAGAGTCACTGTTTGAACCTAAGGGATTTCCACGTGAATTTTCTTTAAGTTTGGGTCGTGACAAAACTCCTGTACAATCAGCCTACTTTTGATGCTAGGCCTTTAGCCGCTTTCGGTACCTACCAAACACCTACCGAAGCTCAAATGGCTTCTAATTTTGAGGGGTGATCCCTGGATGTGTTGTGCACATGCCTATGAGGTTGGTTTATGTGCAAAAGTTGTGGATATGTTCAAATGCTTAAAAGTGTGCAATAAGATTTGAAATTCAGGAATATGGAATAACCCTAGATGAGATCTAAGGGGATTTTGACTTGAATGAGTTGAACAAGTATACTGAACTATATGATAGGATCAGGATGATTAGCAGCGTTTGTATAGGATATAGTATGATCTGAGCGGTGCTTGTAGCATTCACTGATCAGGGTTTTGTTTAGTCTTATGACATTGTTTATTAGGAGTGATACTGATGTATCCATTACTTGTATGTAATTAATTGTAATATTGTTTGTTATGAGTGATGCTGGGAGCATCCATGATATGATTGAGAGTGGTGCTGGGAGCATCCACTGATAGTCAATGGAATTGACTATGTTCTGTGATTGGAGAATTATTTCGTGGGTGCAAGTCCCTAAAATAATGGTCACTGGTTCTATGATTGGAGCATTATTCCGTTGGTTAAAGTCATTAAAATAATGGTCACTGGAGCATTATTCCGTGGGTGCAAGTCCCTAAAATAGTGGTCAATGGATTGAATGCTTGTGTTG
>JAUPMG010089174.1:0-12619 GCA_031762675.1 Pachysandra terminalis
TTAATTATTAGAGCTAGGTCTTGTTTGGTTAGTTTTAGTTTAATCTATTAAACCAGTTTTCTATTTAAGCTGAAATGTCCTTTGTTCATAACTTATAGTTTTAATTTTATTAATTACTTTAGGTTAATGGATTTATTAGCTTTTAAATTATGATTAAAATGTCCCTAACATAATTTAGTTACACATTATAACTTAAAGAGTTATGATTGTGTGAAGCACTTTAGTTTCCCATTGTGCAACCCACTAATCACAAGCAGTCAAAATCAAAGGTTTAACTAACTTCTAAAATTTTAAATTACCTCTATATATTTAATAAATTATAAATTAGTCCCTATAAAAGTTCAGGTTATCACAATACCGATGGAGTCCACCAACAGGAAGTGGAGGTTTCATCGGGGGACTTGTCAGTACACCGATGGATAATGTGAGTTACTATTGGTAGACCCATCGGTATACTGACCGGTTCACCGACAACTTAACCTGTGTATTTTGAGACACTTTCGGCAAACCCGTCGGTACACCGACCGATCCACCGACAATGGAGGATTGTGAGCACCTTAAGAGGATTTGACAGCATGTGAGTATTAGGGAATTTACCTAGTAATGCCTATTGAATCTATTGAGTTGAATGTGTGAGAACATGACTGAATTTTTGTACATCTATTCATCTTATGTTTGTCCTTACATGTGATCACTTAGAATTGACTTCATGTGCTATGAATCTTGTTAACTGCTTTCATTGAATCATATTATATTACATCATGGAATACATATGAGGATTCATGTGATTTAATTATTCTTACGCATCACACGTAGTTAGATGATAGTGATATGCATTAAAGGACATTCATGCATTGTGAGTCCATGTGTGACACTCGTAACTTGACCAAACCTGGATTCTTATAAGGAGGACCAAGGGAGTGATGTGAGGATGTTGGACTCTGTGAGGAGTGCTAGTGAGAGATAACTTCTCTGGAGTCCCGAGTGGACTATGTAAATCTAAAATGATTTATGGTGAGGGATTAGCTACCCGAATATCCAAGTAATATCTATATATGATACTATATTGTGAATAATCTGATTGGTAGTAGTGAGCTGTGATGTGACACGGGGGAGAATCATGTGTGGTGCCCCGGGTTTGTCCCATGATCAAAAATAATGGTGGGCCTTGACTTCCCATGGGTTGAGAAACCCTAAAATTGTGTTGTACTCACAGAATCCACTGAGTGTGCTTAGCCAGAATTGATACCTGTTATCCGTATGGTACATGTGGCCTCAGTTGGGTATCAAACGTGAATATCCTAGCGATCACAATATCAACAGCATGCATTGCATTGCACGTGTTTGTAGTAGCCATCTTGATTGATCGATGGAATAGTTATTCATGTCATTGCATCCAATGAACAAACCTTGCACTTTATCAAGGCATATCACACATACTCATGGTGAATCCTTATCATGTGACACTCCACAAGCACATTGTATTTATTGAGCCCGTCGCTCAAGCCTTTTTGGCTCCTAACATTTCAGGTGAGCCCGATAGGAGGAAGAGGGACTTCGGTGAGCAGTGCTAAGGAGCTATGGAGAAGACTTGTGCTAAACTGCCTTTCTTTTTATTGCTATCATATAGTTATGGCTGTATATGTTGTTTGGGAGTCGTGAACTGCATTACTTAGTTGATGTTGTATTGGTTTGGATCCCATTTGCTTTTGGGGGATTCAATGTTGGAATACGCTAGACTTCATAGCGTGCACATTAGTGGTTCTACAGGGACCCGATATACATACTTATTTTATAGTAGTTAGCTTCCGCTGTTGATCTCTTTATTTGTTTGTGAGTATTGGTTATCTTTGATTTGGGTGAGCCACCCCTGGCAGTGTGAGGAGGAGGGGTGAGAGTCATACTTGGAATTCCAAGACTATGCCCATGCGTCCATGGATCATACCCTAGAATTTGGGATGTGACGGAGTGGTACCAAAGCCTTAGTTATTTAGAATTTCATTTTAGAGAAGCTATTAGTATTTGGATGTGGAGTAATCCTAGGATGGAGTTATGTTGGAGACTTAGTCATCTTTTTGTGATTGTTGATGTTTCGTGTGCGCTTTTTTGTGATTATCTGACTTGTGCATTGTATCAGAGATAGCTAGTGAGATTGATGTTGTTTGAGTAGTAGGTTTACCTCTCCCATGTAATTTCAGAATGGCTGGAAGAAGGAGAGTGGGGACTGCAGGCGCTAGTTCTTCAGTGGGTTCCGAGGAGAGGGATCCTCACTTGGTGGGAGTGTATCAAGCTTTGGGAGATATGACAAATATGATGAGGTAGAACCAGTATCCAATAGTAGCACCACCGGCGGAGAATACGACGAATAAACTTCTCGAACGATTCAAGAGATTAGGTCCTGCAGTGTTCAGAGGAACTGTTGACCTTGAAGGCTCAAGAGTGGTTGGACCAGCTTGAGCATATTTTCAAAGCATTGGAGTGTGAAGACCCGGAGAAGGTGAAACTAGCAATTTTTATGATGGGGGGAGAAGTGAGAAGGTGGAGAAAGACTATCGTAGGAGTACTTGGGGAGTATGACATTTATTGGGAAAGATTCAAGGTGATGTTTTTGGAGAAGTATATTTAGAAGAATGCAAGGAAGGAGAAGGAGGAGGAGTTCGTGCGGCTCGAGCAAGGAAACATAACGGTAGCTGAATACGAGGCTAGATTTACTGAGTTCTCACAGTTTGCACCGTATGTTGTGGACACAGAGGAGAAGAAAGTGTTCTTATTTGAGAATGGGCTTAGAGGGAATATTAAGTCCAAGTTGGCAGTTAGAGAGTTTGCGAGGTATTACAATGTGGTCAATAACGCGTGGAATGTAGAGAAGAGAAACACAGAGTACATGAAGGCTTTGGAACTGAAGAAACATAAGAGGAACAAGGAAAAACAACAAGCAAGCCGACTGCACTACAAGGGAGGCCCGAGGCAATCGAAGAAGCAATGAGGTGAGAAGAATGGAGCATCGGAGCACCGACTCCAATCATCCTATTCCATTCCTTTGGAGGACCGAACTTGCTACAACTCCGGGCAAAGGGGGACAACTTCAGAACCAATGTCGAGTACCACCAAGGATTGAGGGAGCGAGACTCCAAAACTATCAAGATTGGTCATCTATTGCACCTCAATTTGTCCTGAAGCCGCGTTATCTGCAGGCTTTTGCCGGGCAAGCACCACCACAGAATAGGTAAGCGCCACAACAACATTATCAACAGTGGGGACAGAGACCGGCAATCCCACAATAGCAATTTCCCCCACAGTAGCAACCACAACCAGAACAGGCCTATCAAACACCTCAAGGCCACCTTCGCCTATCAAGATGTACCTTCGGAGGGTGAAGTAAGAGATCAGAAATCGCCGATGGGAGTGGTGGACGGTATCCTACCTCTCTTCTCAACTTATGGACATATATTGTTTGACACTGGAGCATCTCATTCATTTATATCTTGTAATTTCATGGATGTTTTGGGTTTGAAGAGTAGTGATTTGATTCCTAGTCTTGTAGTGGAGAACCCCGTGGGTGGTTCCTCATCTTTGTGTAGAGTGTGTAGATCTTGTCCCATCCTTGTGGTCGAGACTGCACCACAAGTTGATTTGATAGTGTTAGATATGGGGAGGTACAATGTCATTCTAGGCATGGACTGTTGACACAGTACACGATACAGATAGACTGTTATAGTAGGGTTATCACTTTTGTTGTTCTTGGAGCACTACCAGTGAGAGTCAAGGGGCTTCGATCGGATCTATTTGATCAGCTCGCAGTACTCGAGTTGTGGTCTATGGAAGGGAGGTGAGGGTTCGAGACTATCCTAGTAGTATGTCAATTTGGAAATGTGTTCGAAGACATACCCGAATTGCCACCTCGAAGGGAGATTGAGTTCTCGATTGACTTGGTACAAGGTGAAATCCCCATAGCTTTTCCTGCCTATAGGATGGCACCTACCGAGTTAAGGGAGCTCAAGAAGCAGTTGGATTAACAGAGTATAAGGTACAGATAGACTGTTATAGTAGGGTTATCGCTTTTGTTGTTCCTAGAGGACTACCAGTAATAGTCAAGGGGATTCGATCGGATCTGTCTAATCAGCTCTCAATACTCGAGTTGTGGTCTATGGAAAGGAAGCGAGGGTTCGAGACTATCCTAGTAGTATGTCAATTTGGAAATGTGTTCCAAGACATACCCGAATTGCCACCTTGAAGGGAGATCGAGTTCTCGATTGACTTGGTGCAAGGTGCAACCCCCATAGCTTTGCCAGCTTACATGATGGCACCTACCAAGTTAAGGGAGCCCAAGAAGTAGTTGAATGGACTTCTTCGGTTCGGATTTATCCAACCTAGTTCGTCACTATGGGGAGTTCCTGTTTAGTTTGTTAAGAAGAAGGACGGATCCATGAGACTATGCATCGACTACCGCGAGCTAAACCAAGTCACGTTAAAGGCCAAATATCCCTTGTTGAGAATAGAAGATCTGTTCGACCAATTGAAGGGAGCCAAGTATTTCTCCAATATTGATCTCAGGACGGGCTACCATCAACTTCGAATTAAGGGTGAAGACATACGGAACTCAGCATTCATAACCCACTATGGACATTTTGAGTTCGTTGTCATGCCATTCGGATTGATGAACGAACCAGCCGCATTCATGGATTTGATGCATCGTGTATTTCGGCCATACCTGGATCAGTTTATAGTGGTTTTTGTGGACGACATTCTTATCTACTCCATGGCCCGAGAAGAACATGAAGATCACCTCAGAATTACGTACAATCTCTTGATGACCATCAGTTATATGCTAAGTTTGAGAAATGTGAGTTTTGGAAAGAAGAATTGAAGTTCCTAGGACACATAGTGTCTAGGGAAGGAATCTCTGTGGACCCATCTAAATTGGAAGCAGTATTGGACTAGGAAAGACCGAAGAACGTGATTGAAGTCCGTAGTTTCTTGGGATTAGCTGGCTACTACTGATGATTTATGGAAGGTTTTTCCCGCATCACTATTCCTCTTAACCGATTGACTAGGAAGGATGTGAAATATCTATGGACAGAAGAGTGTGAGAAGGCATTCCAAGAACTTAAGAAGAGGCTGACGACTGTCTTAACTGATTGACTAGGAAGGATGTGAAATATCTATGGACAGAAGAGTGTGAGAAGGCATTCCAAGAACTTATGAAGAGGTTGACGACTGCAGCAGTTCTAACACTTCCGAAGAGCGAAGTTCAATTTGAGATTTACACAGACGCATCACTTTTGGGCCTTATTTGTGTACTCATGCAGGAGCAGAAGATGATTGCATATGTTTCCAGGCAGTTGAAGATTCATGAGAAGAACTACCCGGCGCAAGACTTGGAGCTAGTGGCAGTGGTTTTCGTTCTTAAGTTCTGGAGACACCATCTCTATGGAGAGACGTTTGAAGTGTTCTCGGATCATAAAAGTCTGAAATACCTGTTCTCCCATGAAAGAATTGAATATGAGGCGACGACGGATGGAGCTAGTGAACACCTACGACTTTTCTCTTCAGTATCATCCCAGTAAGGCCAACGTGGTAGCAGATGCACTAAGCAGGAAACCGAGAAGTCTTATAGCACATCTCTTAGTTCAAGAATGGAAACTGTTAGAAGCACTATTGGGTGTTGGAGTCAAGATCGATGTTCGAGGAGCCAAGACAAGATTTTTCACTCTGGTCATCAAACTGAACCTGAAGGAAAGAATCATAGAAGCACATAGAATAGACGAATGGTTGCAGAAGTTAGCAAGTGACAATCAGAAACCAGATTGGAACCTTGAAGAAGACGGAAGCATCAGGATGCAAGGTAGACTGTGTGTGCCAGAAGATGAAGAGCTGAAGATCGAGATTCTGAAGGAAGCTCACAGATTGCGTTACTCAATCCATCCAGGCAGCACCAAGATGTATCAAGACCTCAAGAGGTATTACTGGTGGAGAAAAATTAAGAAAGATATCATCAAGTTCGTAGCACATTACGTAGTGTGTCAGCAAGTGAAGGTAGAGGACCAAAAGTCAGGCAGCACACTTCAACCATTACCAATAGGAGAGTGGAAATGGGAGCACATTTCCATGGATTTCATGTTGGTATTACTGCGGACTAGACATAACCAGGACATGCTCTGGGTAATAGTCGACCGCCTCACCAAGTCAGTACACTTCATCCCAACTCGTGCAACCGCAACTACAGGAGACTTAGCCAAATTGTACGTGAAGGAGATTGTGAGACTACACGACGTGCCGATCACAATCGTCTCAAACAGGGATTCACACTTCTTGTCTAGATTCTTGAAGAGCTTGCAGAGAGAAATGTGAACGGGATTGAACTATAGCACCGTGTATCATCCTCAGACCGATGGCCAAACTGAGAGATTCAACCAGATACTTGAAGATATGCTAAGAGTGTGTATTCTAGACTTCAAGGGGAGCTAAGACGAACATCTGCCACTAGTGGATTTCTCCTACAACAATAGCTACCAGACAAGCATTGGTATGTCACCGTTTGAAGCTTTGTATGGAAGACCGTGTAGATCACCTTTGTGTTGGAATGAAGGAGGAGAGTTCGCGGATATGGGACCGGATACGATCCAAGAGAAAACGGACAAGATCAAAGTCATCAGAGAAAGACTTCTTACAGCTCTGTAATAACCCAACAAAAATAATAGGGTTAATGTGTAATTAATATAAAATTAGGGGTTAATTAAATTTTAGTAATTGGCTGTCAGGTTTGACTTTTGACTGATTGTGATTAATGGGTTGTACCAATAGGAAACTAGGTGCATCACACACAATCATAACTTCTTAAGTTATGACATGTGGCTGAGATCTTGTAGGAATATCAATAAATAAATCAATGGCTAGGATTTCATAGGAACATTCAATTCCCAATGGATGGCCAAGATTAAAAGCTTATAATTAGAAACCCACATGGGCTAGAAAACAGAATTAAAGGGAAAGCTTCTAGATACTAAGGCTATTCAAATTAAATCTAAGCTTTTAAAAACTAAATTAGAAGGAAGTCAATATTAGAAACCCACATGGGCTGGGAAATCCATCCAAGGGCTGAGATTAAACGTTAATAGTTTCTAATAAGAGAGTCTCTCTAAGTGTCTATATAAACATAAGATCATTAGAGGTTAGATTCATTGCTGGAAATTGCTGAAGAAGAAGAAGAAGAAGAAGAAGAAGAAGAAGAAGAAGAAGAGGACGGACACGAGGTGTACTCTCTACACCAAACTTCAGACCAAGGTAAGTATCCAAGTTTACCATTATTTATGATTTTAATAGGAGCATTGTTGTTTTTCAATTGTATTTCAAAGCTTTACTTGTTTTCCAAGTTTTAATGGTATGAGAAGGTAAGTTAATTTAAAAGTGTTGGTTTATATGATCTATTTATTGGGTTTTGTTCTAAATTCAATATTAACTATAGTTACTTAAGTGTGTTTTGAGATTTGAGTTGAAGAAGATGATGAATTATGGACTTTTTGACCAAACCCTGAGGTTCGGCAGCCTCCTCGGCATGCCGAACAAATCACCGAACCAACCCAGAAATACCTTCGATAGCCTCCTCGGCCTACCCCCTACCAAATGTAACGGTAAGAAATTCAAAAATTGGAAAAGCTACCGAAACCCTACCGAGCATCTCAGACCAAAACTATGCCTTACTGGAAAAGCTACCGAGCCTGACACCTCGGCATACCGAGCACCTACCGAATCTGACAATTTGACCAACCGAAAAACCTAAGGTGTATTTCGGCAGACCCTTCGGTATACCGAAGAGTCCACCGAACATCTACCGAACCGACTCAACAGACCCTCGGTCCACCGAGATTTCCAAAGTTGGACTGTTTGACCTGAGATTCACATACCTGATTGTTTGGACCTAATTAGATTGATTATGATATTAGTTTTGCTCGAATATGCTTATTTTATATACTTATCTCATTATGAAGCTAATTGCCATGTTTGCTAAAATTAGTGTTGTTGACTTGAATTCATATTGCATATATTGACTTCTCTATGGTTCTAATTGCTCTATTTGATGAACATGAGATATTTGACTTACTTTCATAATCATTGCTACCATGTTAACTAAACCATATTATACCTTGTATGCATATGCTTTATGAATTGAGGATACTTTGATGTGAATCCTTATTACTTACATATTCATTATTACCATGCTAATTAGTCCTCATTACTTATATGTTCACTGCCACCATGATTAGTTAAGTCAGATTACACATTGTACACATACTTTGCTTGCTTAGTTAATGCACACTTTCTCACTTGCACATCATATACCTATATTATTGCATAATGAACTTGTATTGGTCTAATGCATTGACTTGAATATCATAACTTCATATTGTCGGAGATTATGATTATAACGAGAGTATTATGATCCGAAAGTCATAATAGGTGAGGAGACTTGTACCTGCATTTGTTGAGGGACTGATCATCCCAATAGACCAATTGATTTGTTTATTCCCAAGAGAATTGTGGGAAGATGATAGGTGGGGGACCTTTCACATTGGTGAAGCCCAACATCCGAATTATGATAGGTGAGGGACCTTTTGCATTGGTGAAGCCCAACATCCGAATTATGAGAGTGAACTTCTGTTAGTAGATCTACTTATGTATGAATCACAAGGAGCCGTTCACATTGGTGAAGTCCTGAGACTTATGCCCCATGATCGAAAATAAGGTGAGGCGCTTGTGTCCTCTAGGTTGAAGACCCTAGAAACTATGGTGTACACATAGAATAATCTACTATTTCTGTCATGTATTGGGGAATGGGTGAGCATCCTTGGGTAGTATGATTGAGATCATGTGTGAACATACATATAGACGGATACTATACAGTGTATTGCATATTAGATTGTTTGTCTTAAATCATACGTGGTGATTATACTTAGGTGCATTAATAATTGAACTAGCATATTGCATTGCATCTTATATCATAATTTTCATGTTATATGATTATTGGCATGCCCATCATATATTCATTACATATTTGTTATGTCATGATATATCTACATAACTTTAGACCATGTGTTTTGGTACTCATGTGTTGCTGAACTGATTGTGCCTATGAATCAATGTGTGTATTGCATTAATCGGAACTTATGAGTTATTTATATGGATTTCCTTGACGAGATGACTTATCTAACACAATGTGATACTTTTGATGATTAAGAGACTAAATGATCTATTCGAATCATTGCTATCCCATGAATGGACCATATTGATTTCACCCATATCTATTGCATATTTAACACATAAATATTATATGATGATCACTCATCACATAATTATTTCATATTGATTACACATCACATATTTCATTCATTTATTGTTCATATAAATTACCTTTGAAGAGTTGCATTGTCCCTACTTCAATCATAAACATTGCTAGACTTTTTTACTTACTAAGCTAGTGTAGCTTACACTTTCGAGCATAACATTTTCAGTACCTATAGATGATGGACGTGGGGATCTAAATGATGGACAAGGATGTTTTGAAGATATTAGTTATTACTAGGGTTTTATTTGATGATTTTCAGTAGAACTTGTAATAGGGTTTATTCGATGTAATTCAGTACTCATTTTGATAGTTAATATGGATTGATTGAAACTAAAAGATTTTATTTTATTTTTCGCTGCTATGTTATGATTATTTTGGATGTAATAGCCATACTTTGATTATATTTTCATTATTACATAATAAATCAGTTTTTACTTCATGATTTTAGCTATGTATCGTTTATCCACTCCCATCTGGATATGGGGTGAGAGTTACAACTAAATTTAGGGACTCTAATGAGATCTCTAGGTTTGGTTTGTGACAAGCTCAGAGTAGACAAAAAGGTTACGTAGACATCAAGGAGGGGCAAGTTGGAGTTCGAAGTAGGCGTCTGGGTATTCCTGAAAGTATCACCGATGAGGGGAGTATTCAAATTCGGCAAGAAAGGAAAATTAGCTCCAAGATATGTGGGACCATTCTAGATTGTCAAGATAGTCGGAGAAGTTGCTTATAGACTACTCCTACCACATGACTTGTCTCAAGTGCACGGCGTATTTCATGTGTCAAAGCTCCGGAAGTATCATCTCGATCCATCTTGTATCATTGATTGGCAGACCATATCCATTCGGGAAGATATCTTATACGAAGAACTACCAGTGAAGTGGATTTGTGAGTATTATACTTTGGGCTTATTCGTAATTTCCAGTAGTTGAGGGTTATAAGTTAATTTCCTAAAACCTTTCTTATTTGGTAGGACACTTGGTTAACTTACATGAGCACACATAGGCCTATCAACGGGTCGGATTCGGACCGAATCGTAACATATCCAAATTTGATCCGATAGTGAAGTTGGAATATCCGAATCCGATCCGAGATCTGACAAATTATGAAATAGAGGATTCGAATTTGAATTTGATTGGAAATTTGAATATTCGAATCTGATTCGATCCAATAATTTGATACAAAATGAAACTTCAAATGTTGGATTTCTATGTTGATTGGAGAAAGAAGAGTCTTATCATATTAGGTGCTCGCCGGAATGGGAGCGTCGTTGGATTGCGGCACCGGATAGAATGAGAATGAGAAAATGGGCTCATTTGGCACCATCAAATCCTAAAAACCCATTGATTTGTACATCGATGGATCATCTATAGGCGTAATCGAGCCCAGGGAACTCCAATTGGGAAACATCAATTTGCTAATCTATTGCAGATCGATCGGCGGTGGAGAAGATTTCTTGCGTCGAAGATCAATTCCCAAACGGAAGCGAGCTCAAATGCGAAAGGAAAACTAAAGAAACAGAGATTAGCCAAATCAGCTCTGTAGTACAAAACCGCAGCCTCTTCGTTACAGATCTCGATTGTAACTCGTCTCAATTTCTCGAGTGAAAATCAATCCCTATCTCAAGAACAATTGAAGAAAAACCCTAAACCTAAGAGAGCTCAGCTTTGTTTCACGCGTATCAGTGACTGAAATCAATTTCATAATCCTATTTCTGGTAATAATACTATCGCCAGATCTGTTTCGGCTAGTTCAACGTCTTTTCAAAAGAAATTTCAATTGAAACACAAGTGGGAGTAGTAAAAGAGGGTTTGCCAATAGTGTTTCCCTAACACCCCCTTTTTTGTAACTCACTTTGTACGTTGCTCTGTCGTTTTAATTGCACATGGGAAGCATCAAAGCATGGGAAAGTGTGAGCGGTTACAAAAAAAAAAGCATGGGAAAGAGTGAACTACATAAAGCAGTATAAAGCAGAAAATCGTCTTTATTCTATTATATATATTGTAATCGAATCGGATCCTTATTAGATCGAATTCATATACATCCGAATCCAATCCGATTATATTTCGGATCGGATCAGAACATTTTTATTCGGATCCGGGTCAGATTCGGATCGGATCCGAATCATGATCAGATCCATTGACAAGCTTGTAGACACCCTAATTTGCACTGATGTGCAATTTTTCCTATTCTTTGCAGATCCTGGACGGCTTAGCTTGAGAATCAGCAACTACAAATCATCATTTGAATTCCATCTCTACCATGTGCTCAAATTCCTTCAAAATCTCAATTTTTTCCTGAAAATCCCAAAAATTCCTGAAAACGACCAAAATACCCCTGAAAGTGCCAACTGTTTTATATTTTTCTCAAATTCTAATTTGGACCTCCAATTCATAATCTAGACTGAAAATCCTTTCCGATGGGTGTAATGTTAACTAGGTTCGGGATTGCAAAGTAAAATGACCAAAATACCCCTGAAAGTGCCAATTGTTTTATATTTTGCTCAAAGTCTAATTTGGACCCAAAATTCATAATCTAGACTGAAAATGCTTTCCGATGGGTATAATATTGACTAGGTTTGGGATTGAAAGGTAAAATGACCATTTTACCCCCAATAATTCTTTGGTCAAAATTGACAATTTCTGAAGGTTAAAACGAGATTTCGATTTCAGATTTTATTTTTATGCGTCCAAACCTTCAAAACATCTGCAAACTCAAAAAATTTTAAGTATTGAAAGTAAGTCATCCTAAAATTGTTTGCAGATTTTTATTCACCAAATTTGGCAGTTCTAGGTAATATGGCGTGTCAGTTAAAGCTTTTATGTTCGGGTGGTGAAGGATTTTGCCACGCGTGCTCACAAATATCTGCTAACCGCTTGAAAGCGACTCCTAATTTTCCAAAATCCCCCCAAAATTTTGTCT
Organism: Pachysandra terminalis; assembly: GCA_031762675.1. Classification (NCBI taxonomy): domain Eukaryota; kingdom Viridiplantae; phylum Streptophyta; class Magnoliopsida; order Buxales; family Buxaceae; genus Pachysandra; species Pachysandra terminalis. The sequence continues at coordinate 12,266 of JAUPMG010089174.1, forward strand.
TATTCAAATTTTATTTGGATTTATAAACAAAACCTCTTTTTGGCCAAACAGGCCCTTAAAATACTGCTCATCTTCTTCCTCCATCTGGTTTTTCTGGTTTTGGGGGGAAGAATAGAAAACCTTAATCCCGTCCCCTTTCTCTCCCTTTCCATTCTCTTCCCTTTCCTTTTCGATCCTCTTTCTATTCTCTCCCCTTTCCTTTCTCAAAATCTTTCCACTCTCCCCATCTTTCTTTCCTTTTTTGCTTACCCAATCTTTCCTTTTTTTTTTTGAAATATTTCTTCCCTTCCTTTCTTCCCTTGCTCTTCTATTTAAGAAGAGGCAAGAAAGCTCTCTGGGGATCTATTCTTCCCC